>CM070835.1:3725030-3730030 GCA_036326025.1 Chrosomus eos
TTCGTATTTCTGGCAGTGCGCGGCTAAGATGATAGGAGTGATATCGGGCGAGAACCGCGTGCCGTCTTCGTCGTACGAGTAGAAGTCGTCGTCTTGCAACTCGCAGGGGCTTCGAGTCAATCGTTCGCTACTCGCGAATGACGGATGTCCCAGAATGGCCTCCACGATTCGTATGTAACCTTTGGAAATGGCTAATAGGAGGGCATCCCCGACACGGGCCAGATTGTCTCGTCGCAGGAGAAGCTCGGTGACCTCAAAGTGTTCGTTACCCACGGCTAATTGCAATCCGTTCTGTCCCATGTAATCGACGCAGTTCACGTTGAGCGTGGATGATTCCTCTAGCATCTTTCGGACCACTGGGATGTTCCCGTACTCCGCTGCATCTAGAAAGCGCTCCTCCTCCGCCGTGAGACTGCTTCCCCGAGCGTTGAACATGAACGCCGGGCCACGAATCGCTTGGCGTCGCCCCTTTTCTCGCGTTAAGGTCATCCTGCGATGAGGGAAAGCGTCCGAGGATTTCCTGCAGAGTGAGAAACAAGTATTTATAACCTACCTTGTGTGCATTACAGTCAAGCCAGCTTTATTTATATAGCGCTTTTTACAATACAGATTGTTTCAAAGCAGCTTTACACAGTTAACAGGAAAATAATGCAACAAAGTTTGTTTCTAGAAGAAAATAGCGTCACACAGTTCAGCTTAAGTAAGTTTAGGGATGGTTATTGGTGATTATTTAGCTCATTTATAGACCAACGCTACTTTTGCGTCATCGAAGGGTAACGCCCCTTTTTGGGGGAAGACAAACGGATTCCCCTGAGAACAGAACTCGCTCTACATCTGCAAAGTTTCTTGATAGCAAAAACCATACACACTCTCTTTGCCGGCCGAGGACCGTGAGCGGTATTTAACGAAGCTACTGGATACGGGGTTACAGAGGTGTCCCTTTGAAATGGTCGAAAACTGGATTAATGACCCAACGCAGTGGCCAAATATGGACTATTCAGACATCTACCACTATCTCGTTGAATCACCAAGTAGCCTATTTTTTTGTCATTAACACACTCACAGAATGACAAACTAGACGATAAGCCCATGTCACTTGGATCATATTTAACTTGATTTAAGCTATTGACATAGTTTTGTTGTCGACTAGCTATACTGCTAGCAGCTAACAGCTAACTTGATTAGCTCTCACTAGGCACGCTACCTTGGCTGTTAACTGATTTTACTGTTGAAATAGTGGCAGGCTAGGACTAAAGTGTCTAGAAAGTGCTAGGACTTTGAAAGTTGTAAATAGGTTTACAGTTTCAGTTACAACTTTCAAAGTCCTAGCACTTTCTAGACACATGCAGAAACCAGCCAAGTCCACTTTAGTCCTAAGTTAAATCAAGTTAAATATGATCCAAGTGACATGGCCTCATCGTCTAGTTTGTCATACTGTGAGTGTGTTAATGACAAAAAAATAGGCTACTTACTTGGTGATTCCACGAGATAGTGGTAGATGTCCATATTTGGCCACTGCGTTGGATCATTAATCCAGTTTTCACCATTTCAAAGGGACACCTCTGTAACCCCGTATCTAGTCGCTTCTTTAAATACCGCTCACGGTCCTCTGTCGGCAAAGAGAGAGTGTATGTTTGTGCCATTTTTTGCTATCAAGAAACTTGCAGATGTAGAGCGAGTTCTGTTCTCAGGGGAATCCGTTTGTCTTCCCCCAAAAAGGGGCGTTACCCTTCGATGATGCAAAAGTAGCGTTGGTCTATAGCTATAGCTGTTTTGGAGAAAACAGTGATGTCATTGCCCAGCTCAGTTCAGTTCTCATATAACGGTGTCAATGCAGGCAGATCAATCATATTGTTGAATATTAAATGAAATGTCCCCAACTAAGCAAGCCAAAGGCGACGTTTGCAAGGAACCAAAACTCCATCAGTGACAGAATGAAGAAAAAACCCTTGGGAGAAACCAGTCGCTCAGTTCTCCTCTGGCCAACGGTGTATGATTATGATTCAGGCAGCATTACAGATCAGAAGTCAGATTGGATGAGAACATTCAGAATATTATCCAGATATGATTGACAATCAGACCCAAGCTCATCCAAGTGGAAGTGCACCTATAGTCGCTTGGTTAAACCTCCACATCACTCTTCATCCAGCATGTTGAGTGTCTCTCAGAGTAAGAGATGAGAAGTGGTGTGTCGTCAGAGACGTGATCGGTCCTGCTGAAGGCGAGATCGCCCTCTGTTTTTTAATAGCTTTTTAATGAGACGCAACAGATGCTGTATTCAGACAACAGGTGCAGTGACGTCTGTGCTACAATCCTGCTGACTCACATTTAGTCGAGGTGAACCGGACAGGCAACAGTGAATACTTATTACAGTGTTAAAGTCTCCCTGTGGTGAAAATCAAGCTTTAAATGTTGTTTATTATGTCTATGTGGTGTTATTAATACGCTTTAAGACAAAAGTCGACAGCACTCCTGAGTATTTTCTGCTTAAAACTGCAGTGAACCAAAGACAGTCTCAAAAACACGCTTTGAAATCGCTGGTGTTTCTGACGTCACAAACTACAGTAACCAATCAGATCAACGTGTGATCGTCAACCAGTGGATCTCTGAGTGAGTGAGTGAGTGGAGGCGGGGCTCATTTGCATATTCATAGAACCGCACATACTAAATGAGGCAAGGGTGTCGAGTTACATTCAAGATATTTTATGAGAAGAAAATTCAAGGTAAAAAACGTTTAAATATGTCATTTTGGTGAGTTTTAAGGGATAAAATGATTGACTACAGGGGGACTTTAAAAGTTATTGGGCCTGTGGGCTTTCGGTTAGTTGACAAACTCCTGACATCTTGAGACATACATCATGGTGAAAGCTGCAGGATTGAATGCAGTCAGTCGAATCCTACACTTTCCTCTCAGTCTGTATCATGCAGGTCTAAAAAACATCCTAAACATTTGGGGAATTGGTTGGGAGTTGGGGATTTGGTGCTAGAACTCTCCCAAAATTACAAATGTTTATTCTGAAAGGGTTTCCACGCCTTTTGACCAATTAATTTCAATGACATTTACCAGTAATTCTGTGCTTTTAAACTCCCTAGTATGAAAATCTCAGAGAATCCACCAACACTGTTTACTGAGACACAATCATGCTGTATTAAACAAATAAAACACATAAAGCCACAAACAAACTTCTCTGCTTCAACACAGTAAAATCCTTCCCAAAAAAAGCACACAGTGCCAGCAAATCTCAAGAACACAAAAGAAAAGCCAAAATAAACCATATTGATTCTGTTATTGTTCTCTAATAAATAAATAAAAAACATTCAAGACATCAAACGACTTCAGCACAAGTTTATCTACTGCATGCTTTTCCTGGTGATTCCAATATGTGAAAAAATGGACATTGGGATATTTAGTTTTTCTGCTATCGAATGCGATATGAAAAAAAATTCCGCCAGGTGACTTGAATAGCTCTATCTGGAAGAATTAATCATTCTAGAATGATTTAGGTGATTTTGTAGAGGAGCGAACCTGCATAGAAAATAATTCAGATACAGAAATTGAATCAAATGTAAAATAACAGTGCCGAGTCTTCTCTGTATAAATTATATATAAATAAAAAGCTACAAAAGTGATTTTCTCTTTGTATTTAGTTGTTAGATTAACATTAATGACACAGACATCAGCAGGTTTATTAGGCTGCTATCACTTTAAGAGCAATTGCACCGGATCTAATGATACACATCCATTTTCTTTCTCAATAGTTTACTTTCAGCCTGTGTTTACGAGGATACTCGGAGGGATTTTGATTGTATGTGTCCTTAAAGGATGAAAAAGCACTAAAAATTCAGTGTTTAGTGCGCAAGTTCTGAATTGAGTTTTCTTTCACGTCGTCTTCCACTAAAATGATTTAAAATCACTTGAATGTTTAAACCGACCGGACCTAAAACATGTGCAAATGATGGTTAAACTTTGCAATTAATCCATGCGGATCAACTATACTTGACATCACACATCATACGATGTGACTATCGTGGATGCTACAACGCTATATCGTACAGTCCTAATAGAATGAGTGTTTAATTTAAAGGCTGATTTTGAGCCCGGTCTTCAGGATTTATTTGAGCAGGGAAATTGCTTTCACGGGCCAGAGAGGAGAGCAAGCGTTCAGCTGGAAATCTCCACTTCTACCATGACCATGCAATAACACAAGAGCCCTAAAACCCCTGGACTCGAGCAAACAACCCAACATGACTTCATCTGCTCTGGAGTGAAGTTTAAGTTAACTTCCTATGCATACAATGTCATTAAACTATTAAATAACAAGTATGGGAATTATAATGACCAGATGTAGTGAGAAACAAAGAAAAACTCTTACATTTGAGCTTACTTTTAAAAAATATATATTTACATTACATGTTATGCATTTAGCAGAGGCTTTTATCCAAAGTGACTTACATTGTATTCAACGTATATATAAATATTCATGAATTCCTTGGGAATCAAACGCATGACCTTGGTATTTTCTTTAGCAATACACTTTACTTTATTGACCGCCTTTTTAAATTAATTAGATTTGTGCATATTGCTCAATTTATACTTGTCTACAACATGATGAATGTCAAGCATTTAAGCATAAGCATTCATATTTAAATAAACATTTTTAAGATCATAAACCACCTTACAAATGTTTTTGTTCGCAATACATTTTCAGAACATGCATTTTTAAGCTGAGACTGGACAGTTTTTTTCATTATTTTTAGGTTTGCAGAATGTTATGAGAAAATCCAGTGTTTGTTGAAGGAACATAAAATTCTCAAAAACCTGCATGGTTGATAGGCTACATATTGTTTACTGAATATTAATATCAGACATAGATGATCTGTTTTGAGGAATTTTTGTTGCAATTTCATATCATCTATACGAATGCATTCCTAATATTAAGTATGATGATGATGATGCTGTAAAAGGTGACGCATGGTAAAAGCAAATTGGAGCAAAGAAA
>CM070835.1:3735030-3827530 GCA_036326025.1 Chrosomus eos
CACAGAAGCCAGATGCACTTAAGCACAATTGAATAGACAGTCAGTCAATATGAAGCGCTGTGTCGGTGTGTGTGTGTGTGTGTGTGTGTGTGTGTGTGTCCGTGTCGAGTCATGTCAAGTGGAAAATAAAAGAGACACGGACCTTCAGAAAGACCAGAACAGCATGCTATTGTTAGAGATAAACCTTCTCATGTTTAAAACACTGAAGTGTTTTTTTTTTCCTTTCTTGATCATATGAAAATTCCTCATACCAAAAATTCACATCATTTTGCTTAGAGGTCAAATAGTAGCTTTAAAGTCGGGATGAAACGAAAGTAACAATAGTCTTTTCTCTCTTATTGTGTCGTATGGTCCCGATGGTCCACCGAGAGGCGGGATGGAAGATGGACCAAACAGGACAGATAACCCGGTAACGACTGGAACGGACACAACGAACAAAGAAAGGATCCTAAGAGAATGCAGCTGTGGATGGAGCAAAGTGACCACTTACCTAGGCCTGCGAATCCATCAGGGGAAGGCAAAGTGTGGCAGGAACACCCAGGAGCAAGCTTGCACTGCAGCAGCAGATCAGACAAGGAGGAATAGTAGCCTGGTCGAGCACCACAGCGCTACAGATCCCACCATTGCACCTGAGGGAATGACACCAGACCAGCCCCTACAAGTGGATACGAATCATCCTCCACAAGCCCAGCAGCCCGAATATCGTGACACCGCAAGTGATGAGCCCAGAAGAGCCACAGCTACGATACCTTGCCGGAAAGTCAAGATCAAATGGCCGAAAGCCAGCGAAAAGGGCGAGTGGAGAATCTTCGACGAGAGCCTGCATACATCCCTCCAGAATGGCCTGAAAGGCAACACAATTGCTAAGCTGAACATCTTCGGCGACATCATCTACGAAGAGGGCAAAGCAAGATTTGGAGAGCTGCAGCAAAGGAAGAGCCTTCCAAAGGAGTGCGGTAGACGGGAGAGGGAAATACACCAGCTAGTGAAAGAGCGCCGCCTCCTACGAAAAGCTTGGAAAAGATCAGAGGACCACGAAAAGGAGGGCCTCAAAAACCTGTGGGACCAGATCCGAGGTAAACTTGGACAGTTAAGGAGAGCAGAGAGGATCCGGAGACGCAGAAGCCGCAAGGAGAGAGCCAGGTCGAGCTTCTTCCGTGACCCTTTCAAATACGCACGTGGGTTACTGGAGGAAAAGAAAACCGGGACACTGCACATCACTGAACGGGAGTTGGAGGACCATATAAAAACTCAGACAAGCGACGAACTTAGGGAAATCCCCATTGGATCACCTGGCTACATTCCTAAACCACCTGAGCCATCATTAAAGTTCGATACCACCCCTCCAAAATGGTCCGAAATCAATCATGTGGTGTCCCGAGCAAGAGCTGCCTCAGCAGCCGGACCAAATGGGGTATCATATAAGGTCTACAAGAGATGCCCCATGACCTTGAGGCTTCTGTGGAAAATGATGAGTGTTGCCTGGAAAACTAAATCTATCCCACCTGCATGGTGCAAGGCATTCACCACTTTCATCCCGAAAGAAAAAGACTCCCGAAACATCAACCAATTCAGAGGCATCGCGCTTCTGAATGTGGAAGGGAAAATTTTCTTTTCAGTGATGGCGAGCCGTTTGTCCAACTACCTCCTGGCCAACAAGTACATAGACACCAGCTGTCAGAAGGCAGGCGTACCAGGGTTTTCAGGCTGCGTGGAGCACTCAATGATGATCTGGGAACAGATCCAAACAGCCAAACGCAACAAGTCAGACCTCCATGTAGTTTGGCTCGATCTGGCTAATGCCTATGGGTCCATTCCCCACCAGCTCATCTGGTACTCCCCTCAACTTCTTCCACATCCCACAATGCATCCAGAGTCTCATAACCACCTACTTCAGTAACCTCCAAGTGTGCTACTCTACATCAACAGCCACAACTGGGTGGTACCAACAGCAGAAGGGAATAGCCATGGGTTGTTCAATCTCCCCAATTCTCTTCACAGCAGCCTTTGAGGTCATCCTAGTTGGAGGAAGACAGATGGTTAAAGGAATCAGATCACCAGCAGGGCAGCGACTTCCGGCCATCAGATGCTACATGTATGACGTCACCACACTCCTACAGACAGCAGCGTGCACTCACAGACTCCTAAAGAGATTTGAGGAACTGTTGACATGGGCCAGGATGAAGATAAAGCCATCCAAATCCCGCAGTGTCTCAATCCGCAAAGGAGCCAGGAGAGACGACATCTCCTTCACAGTGGATGGCGAGGAGATTCCACGCCTGGCAGAACAGCCGGTGAAAAGCTTAGGAAGGCTATACACAGCTGACCTGTCAGACAAAAACATGGCATTCTCGGTGACTGCACAACTCACTGCTGGTCTGAAGAAGATCGACCAAAGCCCTCTACCTGGCAAGTTTAAGGTCTGGTGCTATCAGTTCACCCTGTTCCACCGCCTCATGTGGCCCTTAAAGCTGTGTGACATCCCCTCTTCAGCAGTTCTGAAGATGGATGCTAAGGCAAACAATTATATCCGGAAGTGGCTAGGCCTTCCCCGATGCCTGTCAAGGGCAGCTCTATTCGGAAGGAACACCTTAAGACTTCCGCTGAAAACCATCAGCTTGGGCTATAAACTGGAGAAGGTGAGACTGCTGTTCGAACTAAAAGATTCACCTGACCCAGTGGTACAGAGTACCAAAGTCCAAGTCAGAACAGGAAGAAGATGGGACGCATCACAGGCGTTAGACCAGGCCATAACCCGGCTGAAACACCAGGAAGTCGTAGGGGCGGTGCAATATGGCACGGCAGGTTTTGGATGGCGAACACCACCCAAGCCATGGTCCAAAGCCTCGAGGGAGGAAAGGAAACAGCTTGTGATTTCAGAAGTCAGAAGGGGGGAAGATGAGGGATACAAGGTCATGGCAGTAACCCAATCCCAGCAAGGCAGATGGACCACCTGGGAGGCTGTCACCGACAGGTCCATCACGTGGTCTGATCTATGGAGGTTGCCCCAAGCAAGGCTAAGTTTCTTGATCAGAGCCACATATGACACTCTCCCTAGCCCCCAAAACCTGAACCGCTGGTATGGTACAGAGGAGCCCTGCCAGCTCTGCGGCCACCAATGCCCTAGCCTCCAGCACATCCTCTCCAGCTGTAAGACTGCGCTGACCCAGGGGCGCTACGGGTGGCGTCACGATAGAGTCCTGCGAAAGCTAGCAGAAGCCATCGAAGCACGCAGGCTCGAAGTGAACCGTGCCAGCCCAACAACATCTCACCCGCCAATCCAGTTTGTTAGACAAGGGGGAGAGGCACTCAGTAGCACAGTAAGCGAGAGGTCTTTGCTGATACCCGGAGGCGAGTGGGCCCTTAGAGCTGACCTGGATCGCCAGCTGAAGTTCCCCCAGGAGATCGCCATAACCTCCCTCCGACCAGACATCGTGATTTGGTCCATCACCACGAAGACCGTCGTTATGGCCGAACTGACTGTGCCATGGGAGGATGGGCTGGAGGCTGCCTTTGAAAGAAAAAAGGAGAGGTATGCGGAACTGGCAGCTGCATGCGCACAAGCTGGGTGGAGAGCATACACCTACCCAGTGGAAGTTGGTTGCAGGGGCTTCACTGGAACCTCCATCCAGCGACTCCTCAAGACCCTTGGCATCAGAGGTGCCAAACTGGAGAGAGTACTCAAAGAGCTGGCAGAAGAGGCAGAGCAAGGGAGTCTTTGGCTCTGGCTCCGAAGAAAGGACAAGGCTTGGGGCAAAGACGGATCCTAAGGCTGACTGCAGGGGGCGGCAGGGAGACGTCCCTGCCGCTGCTCCACCACCCGGAGGTGTTCCGGGATTAAAGGAGCGAAACACCAGTGAAGGGCGGCTCCCGGCTGACGACCCTGCAGCCGGTCCAAAGGCACTGGCGGAAGTGCGTCAGGCAGAAATGCCTTGCAGGTGGTCTCACCTGTGCTTACAACTTGTCGTATATCAGAGTTAAATACTCCCAGAACAAGAACAAATGTGGGCGGGGCTTAGTTTTATTCGTGAGGAATTGATTGGATGGTTGTGGTTTGCTATTGGTGGATCTCATATGAGTGAAATTTCCAAAAACAAAACAAATAAATTATTATGTACAAGGATAAATCATTACAATATTCCATTAAAAAAATAAAATAATAATTGTAAATTTTTATTTTGTGGTGACTTTAATCAATTAGCTACTTAATAAAATAATTAACTTCATAAAATTGAAACACCACAGTAAATGCAACAAAACCAGACTAACCTGTCACTTTATAGTTAAGCGATTCTGGGATATAATCAATATGCAAAATTAATGGGTGAATTGAGATATCAGCTTCTCTGGAAGTGACTATTGTATAATGTATGCCAGCTGTCACTAATATTGTCTGTCTCTCATCAATATTTCATGCTGTCGGCTAGATTAATCTCCTTATCACGTTCGGTCGTACAGAAGAGCATTTACTGTTCTCTTCAAACATTTGCTATATTCTCTTCAAACATTTGCTAATCAGGTTTATCATAACTTTTTTTTATTTACTAACTGAGTCCATCTCCCTTTATGTCACCAGTTTCGCAGGACTGAGCATCTCAATGAAATACAAGTTTCCAATTTGGAAGTCAGACTTTATTATGAATACATTCACTTACAAAGATTGTGTAAGAGTCATATACAGTATTTATATATATTATATGCACATAGTATTGAATTGAATATAGACCACCGTTCAAAAGTTTGGGATCAGTACGTTTTTTCCCCCCAAAGAAATTAATACTTTTATTCATCATTAAATTAATCAAAAATGACAGTATGGTTTATAATGCTGTTATAACATAATGAAGCTGAAAATTCATCTTTGATTGAATAATTTCTTTTAACATATATTCACATAGAAAATGACTATTTTAAATTGTAATAATATTTCACAATTTTTACTGTATTTTTGATCATATAAATTATGAAAAGAAGAGACTTCTTATAATTTTTTTTTTTTTTTAAATCTCATTGACCACAATTTTCTGAACGGTAGAGTACACTGAAAAAAACAAGTAAAATTTACTTAATTGTTCTTTGGCAAGTGTTTGCACAAATATTTTTTAAGTAAATTTCACACGCATATTTTTTTAAAGTAAATTTCACAATTAAGTCAAGTCTACTTAACTAAGTTAAATGAAAGTAACAAAGAAAATAAGTAATTTTAACTATTAAAATGTATTAAAATGTTTAGTAATGTCTATTAAATTGAAGTTTCCTTTGCATTACATTTCACTCAAACAATATAACATTGAATTAAACCACACTTTTAAAATATATGCTTTACTTAGAAACATCTAAGTAATTAATACAATAGATCTACTTTTCAGAAATAATGCATGCATAAACGCAGAGACCTCTATACTTAGATAATACACAATGACGGTATCATTTGATGGGTCGTTTTGGTGTTTAAATGTGTCATTTTGAGCAGAAAATGAACTCCAAATGTCACAAAATGGCAAGTTGCTAATCCTAACAACAAAAGCAATGATAAAACAGTGTAAATATAGCTGGAAAACAGTGAAAAATCAACCTTATTAATTATTCAAGACCCAGTGCATGATGGGAACACCATATCAGAAAAGTTAAGCGATTTTATAACGTTGATATTTACGCTTTCATTTATACACTAATGAATTGAGTACTAATATAGAATTTACTTTTTTTTATTCTTGCCTGAACTAACTTTTTCATGTAAATTACTGTTTTTTTTCTGTAGTATTTACTTCACCACAAAATCATTTTTATTTGTCATTTCATTTAACGCTCCATAGTAAAGGACACTTGGACAATATCTTGGAAGAATGCTTGTTTTGATCCCGCAATATGAATCTTACTCCACAAATATGGTTTTATGTATCACACCATCTCACTTAAATCTATCTAATAATATCCTACAAAACATTTCTATTGAACTTTCCAATTGTGAATCATTACCAATCAGGAACGAACTGTGATAATAATCTCTCGTTCTCACGCCATTTAATTCACGTCTAATTATTGTTCGGTTCCACTTAAAGTCCTTGTCAAATTGGGTCTGCAATCACTAATTCAGTTTATCATTTGACATCTAACAAACATGGATTGCTTCATACTAATTTTTATGCTAATATTCCCTCATTTACACGTATGCTGTTTCAAATCTGGAGAATCTATGAATATCATGGCCACTTTTTCCTATAAAATGAATGTGACAGGCTCTGAAATGACCAAATAAACACCATGACTTTTATTAAGTCTTCTGAAACCATACGTTAACTTTAAATAACGACCATCGATTCATTTCTGACACTGAAAATCTTCATGGCAAAACAATAAAAGTATATCTAATCTTCAGCAAGGCCAGTGCAAGACAAATGGTATAATATCCAGCGAGAGTTATTATTCATAAGTCTTACACTGGCCTTGAGTTGCAGAAGATGTTCAGTGTGTGAGGAAGGAATCAATAGTTGTTATTCAGTTAATTTATGAAGCTTTCGATCGCATATAGTCTTCCTGCAGTGCCGGGGTCAGATGTTGGGTCAGGACAGAGAATGAGCCTTGTGTAAAGGAGGATTGAACACGGATATGGGTGATCTATGAACTGAAGATGACACTGTCCTGGTGTAATCTGCTTCAGAGTAGATTTTGGTCACTTTTGGGCAGTGATGCCGGTAACGCGTTACTTAGTAACGCGTTACTCTAATTTGATCACTTTTTTCAGTAACGAGTAATCTAACGCGTTACTATTTCAAAACCAGTAATCAGATTAAAGTTACTTATCCAAGTCACTGTGCGTTACTATTTTTGTCATTTTCCTTAGTAAAAATATATATTTATTTCTTCTTGCATCTCGGGAGTGTGCGCGACAAGTCACGTTTTCAGCATGAGGCAGTGGCGGTTCTAGCCCATTTCAACTGGGGGCCAAGCTGGGCCAGTTGTACTGTTAGAGGGGCCAGTTACATTTTAGACCTTATTGTTGTCATATAATTTTCTGCACTGCTGCAGGCATCAACTGGCAAAATACCGTGTTTATAATCAGTCAACAATGTATTTGCATTTCCATTATATTTTTACATTTGCATTACATATTCAGTATTAGTCATAGTAACTGTAATAGACATGGTGTCCTTCTTTCTCTTCATTTTGAGAACTATAGAGCAAAAGCAATGGGGACCAAGAAGCTTATTAATTCATTTATTGAAAATAACTGACTTTCTACGTCTAAACCGTTTACAGGGTTCCTGCACACTTTTTAAAGTCAAATTTAAGGCTTTTTTAGACCTAAAGAAATAAAAATTAATACATATATATTAGGGTGTGCAATATTGACAAAAATATATACATTTTTTCAGCGTTTTGTTGATAATAATTAGATGATATTTTACTGATTGTGTTTTTTGTGCTGGTGCCATGGCTGGTTTAGGCCTGTTGTTGACAGCTGACTGACAAAGATATTAATATTTTTCATATTCTATGCAGTGGTCAGTTCACAGCAGTGACAGAAATAAATTTTTTAATTAAGGGGCAATATTTGCCACCTCAAATTGATTTCCAGAGGCATTTTCACCTATATGGACATTTTTTCTAAACTTATTTAGAGTTATGCATCACCTTTTATGTCAAATACTAACATTCAAATTATGCAATAATTATACTTATTTATACAATAGTACTTAATTATACATTAATTAAACAGTACCACTGTTACCAGCAAATAATTCATTCAATCAAAATCCATCTTTGCAGTGCAGAGGTGACACAGAAGTGGCATTAATATATTTACACTCCATTTACAATTGCATAGATAAAGCTATGAGATTTTTTTTAAATCAATATTTAAATATGAAATGATTTCTAATTGTTTTAACGTTTTAATTAAATTAAAAGTTATTATAAAATTAAATATGAAACTAAAACTACCAGTAGGCGGCGCCAAGTCCCTGTAAGAGGGATTCATTCATTCAACCGATTCGTTCAAACGGATTCATTCGGGAAAGAAGCAAGTGATTCGTTCAAAACGCGGATTTCAGTCAATAAATCATGCTGTGTTACATTAAGACTCTACTACGGCTTCATTATGAAATTCTAGTCGGCGAAATAAAGGGAAAACAAACAATATTGATAATACTGTGTCTAAAAAGTAGCTAACTACCAATGTTAACTTATTCTTAATTTAACTGTTGTATAACATACATATCACAGTTGCAATTGTGCACGGGAAAACGGCACTCTTGCTGATGTGATATTCTAATATAAGAACATAATATGATATAAATAATACAAAAACTAATTTGGGACAAGCCTACATATGAACTGCACACATCAGTGAAAGGACGAGAGACAAATGCGATGTCAGCTCACAGTGCCTCGTACATAGTTAAAAACAATGATTACAATATCATATACAATAAACCTCGCACACCCCATACGCACATAAATAATGAACTTACGACTGAACTGACATTTTCTCTCCTCACAGCAAAATCCGTGTTCCTATATGTACACCAGGAGAGTTAATTTAACACTGGGATTTTGCTGTGCTCTCTCGCGTGCAGGAGACACGTTATTCTGCCGCGATTCCCGCGAATGTGATGCGAATTGTCACGTGAAAATGCAAATCCACAAAGATAGAATAAAAAATAATACGCATACAAAGATAACAACGATAGCAATTTAACAAATAGTTTTGTAAAATTATTTCAAACTCCACATTTAGGGTGGCCACAAGGGGGCCAAGCTTTTGTCACAGGGGCACTGGCCCCCCCTGGCCTCCCCCTAGAACCGCCACTGACTGCAAAGATGGATTTTGATTGAATGAATTATTTGCTGGTAACAGTGGTACTGTTTAATTAATGTATAATTAAGTACTATTGTATAAATAAGTATAATTATTGCATAATTTGAATGTTAGTATTTGACATAAAAGGTGATGCATAACTCTAAATAAGTTTAGAAAAAATGTCCATATAGGTGAAAATGCCTCTGGAAATCAATTTGAGGTGGCAAATATTGCCCCTTAATTAAAAAATTTATTTCTGTCACTGCTGTGAACTGACCACTGCATAGAATATGAAAAATATTAATATCTTTGTCAGTCAGCTGTCAACAACAGGCCTAAACCAGCCATGGCACCAGCACAAAAACACAATCAGTAAAATATCATCTAATTATTATCAACAAAACGCTGAAAAAATGTATATATTTTTGTCAATATTGCACACCCCTAATATAATGTATTAATTTTTATTTCTTTAGGTCTAAAAAAGCCTTAAATTTGACTTTAAAAAGTGTGCAGGAACCCTGTAAACGGTTTTAGACGTAGAAAGTCAGTTATTTTCAATAAATGAATTAATAAGCTTCTTGGTCCCCATTGCTTTTGCTCTATAGTTCTCAAAATGAAGAGAAAGAAGGACACCATGTCTATTACAGTTACTATGACTAATACTGAATATGTAATGCAAATGTAAAAATATAATGGAAATGCAAATACATTGTTGACTGATTATAAACACGGTATTTTGCCAGTTGATGCCTGCAGCAGTGCAGAAAAATTATATGACAACAATAAGGTCTAAAATGTAACTGGCCCCTCTAACAGTACAACTGGCCCCAGCTTGGCCCCCCCAGTTGAAATGGGCTAGAACCGCCACTGACTGTATTAATTTCATCATATACGCAAAATTACAATTAACATGTACAGTTACTAAATTACAGGGTCAAGAAAAACAAAAAAACAATAAATATTTTATAAAAACAAGAATTTATATTAAGTGAAGTCAAGAAAGACTGTTTTTTCATGAAATAGTTTTTAAGTTCAACTTTAAATGTCAGGAGATAGATTGTTGATGTTACTGTTAAAAATACACTTCCAATAAAGTGAGTGTTGGCAAAACCGTTGTCATTTTTATGTTGAGGTGGCGGGGGTTTTGTCGGCAACTGCTGAATGTAACTAATAAAAGTAACTTGTAAAGTAACTTAGTTACTTTTAAAATCAAGTAACTTGTAAAGTAACTTAGTTACTTTTTCAAAGTAACTGTGGCAACACTGCTTTTGGGAATAAATTACATAATCTGGGAGAATGAACTTAATCATTCTCTGCAAATGTATCTAATGTCTGCATTTAGTCAACAACAAACGATCTCTGTCGTCCTTTTCATTCAGAATATGGAAACTTGGCTGGCTAAGGAAGGAAGGAAAGAGGAAGGAAAGAAGGAGGAAGGAAAGGAGGAAAAAAGGAAGGAAAGAAGGAAAGAAAGAAGGAAAGGAGGAGGAAGGAAAGGAGGAAAGAAAGAAGTAAAGAAAAAAGGAAGGAAAGAAGGGACAAAAGAAGAAAGGAAAAAATGAAGAAAGAAGGAAGGAAAGAAGGAAAAAAGGAAATAAGGAAGGAAATAAGCAAGGAAAGATGGAGGAAGGAAAGGAGGAAAAATGGAAGGAAATAAGGAGGAAGGAAATAAGGAAGGAAAGAAGGAAAGAAGGAGGAAGGAAAGGAGGACAGAAAGAAGGAAAGAAAGAAGGAAAGAAAAAAGGAAGGAAAGAAGAAAGGAAGGAAAAAAGGAAAGAATAAATAAGGAAGGAAGGAAAGAAAAAAAGGAAGAAAAGAAGGAAAAAATTAAGAAGGAAAGAAGGAAAAAAGGAAGGAAAAAAGGAAAAAAGAAAGGAAGGAAGGAAAAAAGGAAGAAAGGACGTGTGACGCACGTCACTTCAGCGTGAGGCTAGTAGCGTATAGCATTAGACTCTATGTAGCCTAATATCATAGTAGGCCTACCTCAGAGCCATAGAGAGAAAGAGTTGCGACACTCCCATAGAGTGTTTTTAACCGCTTACTTCCGGGATTTGAAGATCGGATTAGTTCCAACTTCCAAATACTGTCATTTGAGTGTTGGACTCCACGCGTCGAGTTGTTCCAGAGGTAAGTTGCTAAATTATCACCCTGCACTGCCTGCTAGCTAGTTAGCTAGCGCGACTTCGTCAGCTGTGACAGTAAGAGTTCGGCAATGAATCGCTACCACCTTTATAGCAACTTTAATTACATTTTTTGGGATATACTAACTTTTCATTATGTGACGTGTTGGCTGTACTTAATACTTAATAACCTCTTTGCGTGATCACGAAGGTAGGCTAATGGCTGAATCGAAATTTATAAGCAAAATCAGAGAATCAATAGCCTAGTCCTCTCTATGGCTCTGGCGTACCCATAAACACCCCAACTACCCCCCCCCCCCCCCCCCCCCCCCCCTTTTTCCCGAATTACAGCCAATCTCATCTGGTCACCCAATCAGCATCCCAGTGTTTCCCTTCATCGCCCACACACTCTGGAGAGGTTTTGCGGTCTGACACTCGAGTGAGTTCAACAGCTTCAGATGAAGAGCTGTAACTCCAGAGAGGAGGAATGACCTGCTATTACAAAACACTGCAAACTTTGACAAAGCAAGTCTTCAGAGACTCGAGCGAGCAGCAGAAACAGCATTACTTTCTGTCTCTGCATCACTGCTACAGAAAACTACAGCAATAAACATGCCTTTATCATATAAAGTAAGCTGTAAACCCTAAAAAATGAAAAAAAAAACCTGTAAACCCTCAAAATAATGAATTGGTTGAGTAGGACAAACTTAAATTAAACAAATGAGTTCAGTCAAATGAACTTTTATGAGTATTTAGCAGCTTCTTTTTCTTTCAAGTTCACAGAACTGATATATTGTAAGTAAACTGAACTGTTTCATTGTTTTGAGTTTTATGAAATTTGAGTTTGACTGAAACGGGTGGGATGTCTATTTCCCAGCATGCTTTGTCGACGGCACTCGAAAGGGAGAGTAAATGCTAAAATTAAGTGGGTTTTTTTTGTGCAAGATTAATTTTGAGTGGGACATTTAGTAGTGATTAATGTGATTAATGATTAATGAAATCTACAAAATATTTTAGGGCTATTTGAACTTAAATCACTGTAATGTTCATTTCCATAAGGGACTGAAATGTAACCTTTTTATTCTGACAGTGTATGAATTATATTAAAGTTAATTACAGAATAGAACATCAGTATGAACTTTTAACATTTAATTTAAAACAATTTAATTGCACAAACTATGTAGCTACAATTTGTTTATTGTGAAATATCTCAAACATATATTTTTCTGTCTTCTGTTCAGCATTGTTTGAATCGCTGATCTATCTAATGACAATATATACAGTAGATTAGTGGTTTGAATGCATTGTTGGCAGTGTGTGAACGCTCTCTGTGATTGATTGGTTTTGACTTGTGTATTCAGTTCAGATAAGCAGGAAAGTGGTTCTACTACACAATTATTCACTAACATAGGTTATCATCCAAATTCAATGCATATTATACGCATTAGATTTCTTGTCAAAAAAAAAAAAAGAATTGAAAAATGTTCAACTTTGGGGTAAAAAAAACATGTCTTGTCAAATAAACAAATTCACTGGTAAAAAACAACAACTGTAGTATCGATATTTTTATTTGAGTCTACTGTAAAATTTACAGTAACTTACTGGCAACAATTAGCCAGTAAGTTACTGTGAATACTTTTTTAGTTCAAGTTCAAGTTCATTTTATTTATATAGCACATTTTATAGCAGCCACTGACTGACCAAAGTGCTTTACAGAACTACAAAATTAAAAGACGTCAACACCATGCGTAGTAGCACATCATAAAACAGTACAACAAGGTTAAGAACAGCTTAAAACGGGAGACGTCCAAGCAGTCACAGAGATTATCAGTAATAGAAAATAAAACAGAAAAGACAGTAGCAGGTTTAATACCAGTATCATACTCAAAGGAGAGAAATATAAAACTAGATCGAAAAGAAAATATAAGTATATGAATATCCACATATACACACACATACATATGTGCATATATATATACACATACACACACATACATACACACACATACATGTACACATATCCACATATATATACATATACATGCACCTTATTTGTAGGCCAAAGAGAACAAGTGCGTTTTTAAAATGGACTTAAAGGAAATCACAGAAGGGGCGATTCGAACGTCCAAGGGCAAATTGTTCCATAGCCGAGGCCCAACCACAGAAAAAGCTCGATCCCCTCTACGTTTAAGTCTGCATTGAGGGACTTGTAACAGATTTTTTTCACCTGATCTCAGACTTCTTGACGGCGTGTAAGGATGTAGCAGTTCAGTTAGGTAGCTAGGCGCTTGGTTGCATAGAGCTTTGTACACAAATAACAGGATTTTAAACTCGATTCTGAAATTAATGGGCAACCAGTGAAGAGACCTCAGAATTGGGGTGATGTGATCACTTTTCCGACTATTTGTGAGGAATCTTGCGGCGGCATTTTGCACCAGTTGAAGACGAGCAGTTTGCGTTTTCGAGATACCGCAGTAAAGTGAATTGCAGTAATCTACACGTGTGGTGATAAAAGCATGAACCGCCATCTCAAGAGTTTTGTGATTAAGAAAAGGTTTGACTTTTGACAACAGCCGCAGGTGATAAAAACTAGAGCTTATTACAGAAGAGATTTGCTTATCAAAATTTAAAGACTCATCCAGACAAACGCCCAAGTTCCGCACAGTAATTACCATTACTTTTTTACAGTAATGGTACTGTACTTCTATTTACAGTATTTATATATATACTGTGAAATCAAAAACAATTAAATACTGTGATTTTAGTTGTATTTAGAGTAACTTACTGGCTAATTGTATATAAAATATTTTATTAATAATAATAATATATTTATTTTGTATAGCGCCTTTAAAAGTATAGCTTTCTCAAAGCGCCTTACAGACAGACATAACAGCAGAGGAGTAAGACAATGTAAATACATAAACACATAACATTATGATCATGTAAAAGCAATACTAAAATGTTTTAAGAAGAGATTTAAAAGTCACTTAAAGGATAATTCCGGTATTTAACACTTTGAGTCTATTTTCTAGTGTGTTTTGGATGAACTAGAGTGGTGGACTTAGAAATTTTGATGATGGGTCCTGTCTCGACTTTTTGACTATTTTAGGATCGCCTCTGAGCGCTTCAGAGTGGCTTTCTACGAGCATACTGAAACATGTCCTAAAACAACACTTAACATTAGTTTCCAAAACTGTGACACTCACCGAGTGGTTAGTGGTGTAAGTTGATGATTAAAAACAAGTAGCGTAGCGAAATACTGTTTCTGTCGTGTTTTATTTGCCATTTTGTAAAATCGCATTGATGTCTGTTGGAGGACTCAGTGCTCGCTGATATTACTGCGCTACCGGAAACGGAAAGGGTCTGTTTACATTTGGTTGTAGTCTTTTCGCTCGGTTCTCCGTCTCTCAGAAGGCTAGCGCCATCAAGTGGTCGGGAGTGTGCTAACGCTTCAGACTCAAATATCCAGCGGATCCAGATCCATATCTGAAAATATAGTTCCACTAATGCAAATATGACAGATTGAAATCATACATTGTGCCGATATATTTGTTTTTAATCATCAACGAACACCACTAACCACTCGGTGAGTTTCACAGTTTTGGAAACTAATGTTAAGTGTTGTTTTAGGACATGTTTCAGTATGCTCGTAGAAAGCCACTCTGAAGCGCCCTGAGGCGATCCTAAAATAGTCAAAAAGTCGAGACAGGACCCATCGTCAAAATTTCTAAGTCCACCACTCTAGTTCATCCAAAACAAACTAGAAAATACACTCAAAGTGTTAAATACCGGAATTATCCTTTAAGTTTTTGCTTCCCTAATGTTGGCCGGAAGAGAATTCCAGAGCTTAGGTGCATAGACAGAAAATGCTCGGTCACCCCACGTATGAAGCCGTGTTTTCGGAACAACCAAAAGACCACTCTGCGAGGAGCGCAGATTGCGACGTGGTGTATAAGGGATTAATAAGTCAAATACTGAGGTGCCAGATTGTGCAGAGATTTATAGGCCAGCATAAGGATTTTAAAATCAATACGGTAACAGGCAGCCAGTGCAGGCACTCCAAGACCGGGGTTATATGGTCCCTGGCCCTGACCCCAGATAGTACTCTAGCAGCTGAATTTTGAAGATATTGCAATTTATCCAATGATGATTTAGATACCGCAGCTTGAAGACCATTGCAGTAGTCAATGCAAGAAAAGACAAAAGAGTTTATCAACTTCTCAGCTACCGAGAAGGACAGCATGGGACGTAGCCTGGCTATATTTCTGAGGTGATAAAATGATGTTTTAACTGTATTCTGGATAAAAGGGTCAAATGACAGTGTGGCATCAAATATGACACCCAGATTTTTTAATTTGGTCTTAAACTCCAATGCAACGCCATCAACAGATAGAGTAGGGGACCCAACCTTTCGCAGCTGATGAGGAGATCCAAGAAGCATGACTTCTGTTTTTGAGTCATTTAGTGACAGAAAATTATTGGACATCCAAGTCTTTATCTCAGCAATACAGTTAGAAAGATGCCCAACGTTCACTTGCTGACCCGGTCTAGTATGTATGTAAATCTGTGTATCGTCAGCATAACAGTGATAGTTAAGGTTGAGAGAATGTAGTAATTGACCAACTGGATAGATGTACATACTAAAGAGCAAAGGACCCAAGACTGATCCTTGTGGAACACCCGTATGAACAGAACAACTTTGGACCTATAACCACCCATAAAAACAATTTGACTGCGGTCAGTGAAATAGGACTTGAAACAGTCAAGAACAGTCTCTGATAAACCAAAAACATGGCCTTATTAAACATGGCCTATATATATTATTGGCCTGTTAACACCCATTTACACCCAAACACCCATTCACAAAACAAACAAACAAAAATATTCTTAGAATCTTATGCGAATTCTTTAAAAAAAAAATATATTGGAATATTTAATTAATATATGGAATAGAAAGCTCCGAGTACAAGTTACATACATTTTAATTGATTAATATTACACTTTTACTTAAAGCTCACCATCGAGTATTTATATCATATTGCGGTAATGAATTCTGAACAACAATAATCTGGGGCCGTCCATGTGAAATGGGTACAAAAAAGATATGATAAATAAAGAAAATTACAGAGTGTAATTACTATTTACAGTACTATAGTGGCTAAATTGTGAATTTTTTACAGTAATGCTTTGACTAGTGTGATTTCAACTGTAATGCTTGGACTACTGTGATTTTTAAGGTCTTACTGTAAACTTTATAATATTCTACTGTAAAAAAGTATACAGTAATGTTATACTGTGAAATCTAACTAGATTTCATGACATGTATTAATTCCTGACTGACCTAGAATAGAGACTGAGATCATCAAACGGTATTAAATAATGATTCTAGCATTGATTCAAAGTTCATTATTGACATGCATCTGCTGTAAAGTTTTATATGCAGTACGTACAGTATTATGTATTTAATGCATTTAGCGCCTCTACACAGTGTAGAACAACTTTAATGCAAGTGTGACTGTAATTTTAGTATTGCGGCAGTAACTCTGAGACGAGAGCAGGCGAAGAGAGAAGTGCGTCATCACTTTCTGCAGAGAGGAATATTAGATCGTATCTGCCCGAGGAAACACAGAATATGAATTACTTTCATTTTGCAAGTCACATTAAATGAGATGAAATGTAAAAATAAATAGGTAAACTGAAACACTTGTTTTTGCTGGTTGGCAGAAGGATATGTCTATATTAGGTCACAATGAAGCATTGGGACGAAATCAGTGTTATTGTCACATTCAATTCAATGCAATTTACTGATTTATGGATGCAAAATAACGCGTTTTTCATGTTTCAGAATGAGGCTCATTTTCATCCGCAATTTTCCAAACACCACCTGAATAAAGGTAAACAAAAATATATAAATACAGCAATAATTTCACAGATTTCAAATCACAAACCAATCCCTGCTAATTCACAAATCGCTGTGACTTCATAAGACCTCGTGAGTCTTTTTGAACGATTCATTAAAGGGGCAGTTCACCTAAAAATTTTAATTCTGTCATCATTTACTCACTCTCATGTTGTTCCAAAACTTTAAACGATAATTCCGGTATTTAACACTTTGAGTGTATTTTCTAGTGTGTTTTGGATGAACTAGAGTGGTGGACACAGAAATGTTGACGATGGGTCCTGTCTCGACTTTTTGACTTTTAGAATCGCCTCTGAGCGCTTCAGAGTGGCTGTCTATGGGCATGCACAAACATGTGCTTAAAACAACCCTTAACGTTCGTTTTCAAAACTGTGCAACTCACGAGTGGTTAGTGGTGTTCGTAAATAATAAATAATGGCTAGTACGGTGGCTGCGATATATAAATAAATCTACAAATAATTCGTTGCCATGATGTTTAAAATGATTTATCGCGAGAGACAAAAAAAAAATTACGTTTCAGTCGCATAACATCGGTTAATGAAAACGCCATAATTTTGCAATCGTTTTTTTGACATTTAGAAAATATCGGGTGTTTTTGGGTGAATTGTCCCTTTAAGATCCTCGGCAGTTAAGAGTTTATTTTTTATTTTTATCGAATTACACATTGCGCTGGTATGTTGATATCTCACAGTTGCAGCACTTCACAGAATATTGCTCTGTTTTATTTTTATTATATTATCTTATACAATTTAGACACTTAAAGTCCTCCTGCAGTCAATAATTGTATCCTTTAAAACTCATCTTTGATCACCAAAATGACATATTTAAAATTTCTTTGGGAAAAAAATGTCTTCATGCCTTAAAATGGCATGTAACTCGACACCTTTGCCTCATTTAGTATGCGCGGTTCTATGAATATGCAAATGAGCCCCGCCTCCACTCACTCAGAGATCCACTCGTTGACGAATTTACACATGGTTTGTCTTAAACTAATAAAAACACCACATAGACATTTAACAACATTAAAGCTGGATTCACCACAGAGGACTTTAGGGCAGCTAGTTGAATGAAAGTTAAATTATGTGTATCTTGTAGCTTAGCTTAGTAAGCTACATTTCAAAGTAGTTTCCCCAACATTAATTCACATTCAGAAGGATAAATAAATGTTTTGATCTGAAGAAAGACTGATAACATAATTATCTACTTGACATTTACATTATAGCCTACTGTGTCTTTTTAATTTAACACTTACCACAGCGAATACTGAATGTGACATTTTCTTGTATCAATTAATGCCAAATACACAATCTTGTATCCATTATAGTTAACAGTCTGCAGAGTTTCTAAAAGGCAGAACAGCGTTCAGACCTGACAGTGAGTAAAAGCCTCGTACTCTGCTACGAGAATCACTTATTTCAATATCAGAAACTTTGGTGAGATCTTATTGGATGCATTGATGTCTGTCAAACAACGTTAAACTCTCAGGCCACAAATGTCAGTTTACAAAAGTTGTGAGAATGCATTAAAATAAGTATTTACAGTAGGTCTAAATTTAAGATTTATGTAGCCTATTTGAATTGCATATTAAATTTAAATCAATTCGGATTTAAATAGGATGACGTAGTTTTAGCATGTAAATGCACGTTTGTCAGTCAGGTGAAACTTCTGCACTCAAAAATCATGGCATAGTTTATAATTATTAACTATTTGCATTTTTTTATTTGATCTAAATAATCATTTTTTCAAAGTGCGTTCATTAAAAAGAATCAGCAAAATCAGAAAACAACTACATTTACTCAGTTAAACAGTGTAATCATGTCCACCGAAGGCAAGTTGCAGTGCGAACCCATGCGCAGTTTATGCATGAAACAAACAAAATAAACTTAGCAAAAGCTTGACTTGGAACATCAACTAAACTTGAACCAACGTAAACTCACCAACAGCAGATTCAGGGAACAAAGAAACACCTCTGAACAATCAGACAATGAACCAATGAGAAAACAGAACATTACACATAAGACTAGGGAAGCACATGACATGATCACATGACAGGATCACATGACGACATGACAAACAGGAACTATGAAAACGACAAAAAAAAATACATGAAAACACGTGGTTCAAATATGTCTGTGGAACAAGCAAATAAAATGTATGACATTGAAACAAATTATTCAAATTATGAGATAATAGACTGATTATTGGATTAAAACAATTCATTTTAGCAAAATAATCCTTGTTCGTTTCATTTACAGTGGGTATCAAACAATTTGCATACATTAAGTTTACAAAATGCGTAATCCAACTGGTGGATATGTATGTGCATTCAATAAACATTTACATCTAATGTTTGTATGATTCAATGATGAACATTGCATTCAAGCGATCACATGTTGATTGATCGTCCTATGGGGTGATAAACTTATCCTCTGGCAAGAAATTATTTTTAATATGCTTAGTGGAAGACACGGAAACCGATGAAAAAAAGTGACAGAGAGAGGAGGAGAGGAAAAAGAGAGAGGAGGAGAGAGAGAGAGAGAGACCAGAGAAAAGATAATAAATAATCCTCCAGGGTTTGCCATTAAGGCACGTCCCTGAGGCAGACAGTCATTAAAAGACGATAACGCATCATTAATGCTGCTGAATCGTCTGTGATGAATGAACATACACAGATGAATTTGGACTGATGTTCAACAGAGTCGTGAATTGAAGTGCATTTAGCAATTTTGGGAATAAACTTTCTGAGAGGGAAAAATTGATTCCCTCATGAGTGCTTTTGTACTTATGATGGTCTCAAATGGGATTTAAATCTGAAACGATGAGATTAATCAAAAACTCAAGCATTACAATAAAAGCCAACATTTATAGAGAGTTGCATCACCTCATTTAGTTAAAAGGTAATTCACTAAAATATTAACACATTTTCTCACCGTCAAGTCAAACCTGTGTGATACTTGTTAAAATATAGTGATATTATGTAAACAGATCTCATGCAAAAATTTAGAAAAACACCCTATAGTGGCAGTAATTTATTATGAACGTGTCTGACTAATAAGGAGGGTTAACAAGAGAAAGCAACGAGTACCCGGCTGGTCATGTGATCTCCTGAACATGAAATAAAACTTTTATTACTGTTTTCCTCAGGTGTGCACATTATTTTAAAGTGTCTATTTTATTAGTGTTAAACTTTTTTTTGTGTGTTAAACTAAATCTGATCAGATATGCACAAAAAAATGGATTTGGGCCGACAAGTCTGAACGAGCCTTAAAGTGTAAATTGCAGGTTAACCACCACAACCAATTAATGTGTAAATTAAAGTGCGCAATATGTATATATTTAAAAATTTCTGTCTTAAAATGCGTTAAAATAACATTTATTGGGGTTTCTTCAAAGGTAGCGTGTTTTTTACCGTAACTGTGTGATGACGTCATAACAGGGAGCGCGGGCGGTAATGCACTCACTCTGTGTGTGCGGGTCGAGGGAGAATAAAACGATTCGCGGGACTCCCACAAACTAGAAATATCTATGAATAAAACATAAAAACTAATAGATTTCTATTCATCTGTTGCAGAAAAGCAAGAACAACTAAAACAAAATAGAAACGGTTTGCAGGCAGAGTTTCTATTTCTAACATCACAGACATATGTGTTGATTTCTTGAACGCAACAATGGCCAATCAGAAGCATTTACGATGGACTCCCCTCACCGCTCAAAACTGACTTTTTGTTCAGTGCTGAATTCTGTTTGCTGGCAAATCCTCTAATTATAACAAACATAGTGTATATATTATGAAAGCTTCATTGATAATAACAGAGATGTGCGAGATCTCTGTGAACTGATGTCAGTTTTTAAGGAATTATTATGGGATCGCACTTTGCGCGCAGTCATGCCAAACCATGCACGCAGTAGCCCGCTTGCTTTATGTTATAACAGTGGTTTGTGTGTTAATGCTTTATTACAAATAATTGATCAGGAGCATGTATGCTGATGTGTATGGTGGCAACATGTAGGCTAACTTGAAAGTATTTGGAGGTACAGAAAAAAAGCATTTTTTGCGGGCGGGAGCAGGACAAAACATAAATGTTGTGGTCGGGAGAAAGTAATATAAGAAAGTAGTTGAGCACGTCAGTTATAACGACCCACGTATTAAAAAATAGTCGGGTTTAAACCGGGCTCGGGCTCATAATTACAGTTTATGTGTCGGGCAGGGCCGGACCGGGCTCGGACACAGCGGGCTCGGGATTGATTTCTTTGGGCCCGATCTAAGCTCTACCTCGGGTAAGTTATGCGAACACTTACAGGCAAGAATCAGCCATTTGTCCTTGGGGAACTTGTGGAGCCTCTCCCCTGTTTTTGATGTATTCGTACATCCCGCACAAACACAACAGTTAACCATTTTGCTAGCTAGGTCTCCAATATAACCTGACTCCAGCTTGGAGCATAGACAGTAAAAGCTTGGAGTCCCTGTTATGAGCTAGTGGAAGTCCCAGCTAGTGGAAGGGAGGGGGCGTGCTTAAAAGCACTGTAAAACGTACCAACTTTTCATATTATATTTGGCATTTTGGTATAAAAAACATAAAAAACAATGGGGGGGCGGTTCTTATCTTTATGTTTAGTAAGCACATTGCATTATCTTCATGAAAAATTTTACCTGCAATTTACACTTTAAAGGGCACCTATTATGGCATTTAAAATGTTCCTAATATTGTTCTGGGAGTCCCCGACAACAGTTTTACATGCATGCAATGACAAAAAACACTTTTGTTGACTTATAATATTCATTTTTTTTATTTATTCGTTCAACGCAGACTGATCTCATGAAATGGCGTATGTATGACACGCCAATTCGTATTTCTATTTTTGGCGTGCTATCAACACGCATAATCGCTTTTCAGCGTGTTTATGAACACCGTTGACTTAACGTTACATTACTGTATATATAAATATATGACCTACCCCAAACCCGTCCCTAAACCTACCCGTCACTGGGCTTAATACTATTAATAAGTGTCCCCCTACCATCCTAGGACAAAAAATATCGCTCACCAGATGTAGATCTAGGTTTTTCTTCATTTCGCTCGGACATTTAACGGCGTGTACATACACGCGGAATCACTCGGACATTTAACGGCGTAGATATACACGCATACACGCGGATAGCTCAAAATGCGTATAGATAACACGCCACTTGACTTGAAAGTGGCGTGTATGTTTACGCAAAAGTCATGATGTCATGTTGTTCAACGACTCATTTTCCCAAACCCCTCCTTTGCGTGACGCTAATCTGCGGTGATTGGTCAGATGACCCAGTCAGTTATTTTTGGCGTTAGCCCAAGGCATAAACATATTGATAAAGCACTGCAGTACTATAATACGCTCTATTCTTTATGACAACTCCAATAACAACGACAAAAACAAATGACATTGGAGACCTAGAAGCTGCGCTGAGCGTAACTTACACAACACACACACACACACACACACACACACACACACACACACACACACACACACACACACCACGCGCACACACACACGCGCACACACACGCGCGCGCACACACACACACACACACACACACACACACACATACACACACACACACACACACACACACACACACACACACACTTATTGAGCATAAAAGCAACAATTATTAATAGTACTTACAGGTTGTGATTCGGAGGAGGAAGCTGATCCAAATAAATTGGTACTGACCCTTCCTTTAGTATCAGCCGACTCGCGAATCCACACTTGAAAGCATTTATGTTTGTAAAGGAATCTTCATTAAAATGACGTTAACACAGAACAAGGTTCGGGTACAGTTGTAAATATAAACTCTAGCCACTGATTCTTCACATGCTCGTTCCTGGGCAGTGAAAAAAAAGTTCGCTTTTGATTAGCACTTCAGAACAGCGTCTCGTCGACATGATGTTTTCACTGTTGTCTGCGGCGCGTGCAATGAGTGGGCGTGTCTTATTCAAATAACTTGTCGAGGTGACGTCATCTAGACAGAGAAAAAGCATCGTTCGTCTATCGATTCATATCAGCGACTCAGAGTCGACTCTTACTTTTGAGAGACAATAACTTTGTATACGGTGAACTTTCATATTTAAAACTTTGCAGGATGTTTTTGTTCACTTACATCTATGTTACACACTACATGAAAGGTCATTTTCAAAATTCCATAATAGGTGCCCTTTAAAGTGACAGACAAGCGTTCGCTTAATAAACAAAGCGATATCATTCATGCTAATCTTTTTAGTTATCATTCTTGGTGTGGATGGGCCTTAAAAGTGATTCTAATGATATCGTTCCTCTCTAGCCAAGTTTCATCCACTTGTCAATCGAATTATCTAAAGTTAAAAAACCTCATGTGAATAAAGCTGGTGAAAGTGTGTTTCCATCCAACGCCTTTAATTGCGAATTTAAACCTGTGTGTAATGACGTCACATGCTGTTTTGCGATCAAATTGGTGTATCGAATTGATTTGAGACATTTTAAGGTGTTTCCATTCATTTTCGCACTGAATTGCACAACATTCAAGCAAACAAAGTTTTGCTAGACAAATTGGACCGCGCCATAATAACGTTTCCATCAGCGTTTATCGCATAAGCCGTATATCCATCAAGATAAAATCCCATGAGACCGAACGCATTTCATTTGAGTCAATATTCATGAAATTCAATCGAATTTTACTGTTTCCATAAGGCATTTTTCATTCGATATCACTTAATGCGGAAAAAAAACGTGTGGATGGAAACATAGCTAGTGTCGTCATTGAACGATTAGTAAAACTTCAGTTATAGTTATCTTTATAGTGTGAACTTGCCTTAAATTAACACATGATAAAGTCTTGCAATGTAACGTGCTTTAAAATCGGGTGGATTCTGATTGGCTGTTCATCATTCATCAGGTTGGGAAAAAAATCGTCCTAAAAGCGATTCAAATGAAATCTTTTCTCTGTGTCGTTAACGTATTAGTTGTGTTGTGTGGACTTCCTATTCTCATATATTATTAGATTCTCATTAGATATATTAGATATATTCTAGATTCTCATTAGAATGTATATTAAAAATTTATAGTTTTAAGTAGCAGCGTAGCCAGAAAATAGACTTTGGGTGTGCATCTGAAAAACTGGGTGTGCCACATTTATTGTCAGATTACTGTGCAAAATTATTAACCATAACTATGCTCCACATAACCATAAAACTAGGCTATATTAAAATATAACTATACATTACACTCAGGATCACCAACAACATAGTCATCACAACATAGTGCCTTACTGTCTATGCATAGTGCCTATGGAGATGCTGGGATCACAGCAGCTGATGTTTGCTGATTGGTTGGCAGTACGAATGTCGGCCGATATTTTCTAAACGAAAATAATTTAAAATTACAATTTAACCTTTTGAGCGTTATGGCACCATAGACTATATTGGACTTTTATTTCTGTGCCCCTGAGAGTATGACTTAGAATGTTTAGTGACGTCACAGAATGGCCAGATTCAAACTGCTTTCGCGGTTGGGGTTTGCTGGCGCTGAGCCAGGGATGGACACGCTCAGCACTTAATATGCATTGTTTTCAGCCACATAATGTTTATTGTATGTTTCAGACATATAAATACACATAAGCACTAGTAAAGAAATACAGTTAGTAAAAATACACTGATGTCTAGTATGGAAGCAGCAATAACAATCTATTTAGAGCGGGGCGATTTTTTTCCCTAAAAAAATCTGCGATTATTTTTTTAAATAAAAACTCGATTTACAATTCGATTCGATTTTTTTTAATCAAGTAGAATTTCTGTAACTCTGTTGAACTGATAATCATTCTTTTGTGTGTTAAACACAATCATTCTTTTGTGTGTTAAACACAATCTACTTAATACAGACAACTTCATTATAAAGAAAAACAACAAATCCAAAAAATATATGATCATAATCTATGACAAAAATTCTGTTATAAACTAGATTAGTGGATAATTCAGCAGTAAAATTTAGTCTAGAAAAATCCCAAGTGCACAATAATTGTATAAAATGTGAACATTTAGTGAAAAAAAACATTTAGTGGGTATACTTAATCTGGTAAAACGTTACATGTTGCTCTTTGGTCAATTATTATATAGCCTACTATAAAATTGAGATATGTTTCAAATGTATAGCACAGCTGTTTAATGAGGCAGCAACATATGATAGATAGGACAGTAGAGCAAGAAAGGCTATTAATAACCTTTCATTGCGCAAAAGTATTATGATATGAAAGACTCCAATACATCGCGGCACAAAGCGCTTATGCGCATCCCGAGCGCTGAATGATGCGCTTGAAGCAACACAGAGTCACAGCGCGTCGACTCCGCATTGAAAAGTTCAAGGCACAGAAAGGAAAGACATATCGATGCGTAGTGTATTATACAGTATCTATCTATGCAATAGTTTTATTGAGCCTTTTCTTTTAACATTTTAAAAGAGTTTTAAATTTCAGTTACTGTGCGCATGAAGAACAATTATAGTGCTATGACACTAGTGTTGTGATCTAAAATGTAGGCTGAAGAGGGGGAGAAAAAGAAATCTAAAAAATCGATTTTTTGAAAATATAAATCGATTTGACCTACCAACTCGATTTTTAAATCAAATCGATTTTTTCCCCCAGCCCTAAATCTATTCAAAATGTAATTTGCCGATCTGTTTTATTTATATATCAGACACATATAGCTGCTAGCGGAACTATAAAGTTGACTCTATTCTTCTCTCAGTTCAACGGCCACTTTCTTTCATATATTTCGGGAGAAACTGACAATTTCAGGTGCTGTAAATCCAGCTGACATGACTCTCTAAACTGCGGCGCTCATCTTGTTATATAGATTATAGATCAATATCATTTATTTTTTAAACGAAGAATTGAAATATCAGACACGGCACACGGTAAAGGGAATAAAAGCGAATAGCTCTGTCAGTTATTGTGGCTGCGGTGTGTCACGTGACAATCATGACACGTCGCCATGGAAACAAGGTCAGTTAAAATTTGTTTAACTTACGCCTGAAAGTGTTGATTTTAAAAACAATATTTTAAGTAATCAACAATAGCCCAAGTTTAGTAAAACATTTTTTTATTAAGACTATAAAAAAAATAATTCTGCATCCATTATTAGGTGTGCCAGCTGCCACTTTGGGTGGCACCGGCACACCCTGGCACACCCGTGGCTACGCCAGTGGTTTTAAGTCATTGTCCTTAGTGTGAACTTGGCCTTTAGTGTAAAACATTTTGAGTAAAAAGAAGAAGTAATATTTAAAAAATGACCTAGAGATGTTTTTCTCATAATCAATCTATAAATTATCTATTCAAATTTGCTAATTGATTTCTCAACACAGAAAGAAAAGCCATCAGAAACAGGTCAAGGACAATCAGCCTTTAAATAGATGCTGCAAGTTCTTCTCTCTCATTCTTTCCCTCCCTTTCTTCTTCTAAAAGAAAGAAAAGCCCTCGAAATAAATCTCATCAATAGGCAAAGAACTCTTTCACACTCTCTCGCATGATGAAATACGACACCCATCAATGTTCAATTCAATTCAATGTTCAATATATTCAGCAATATTATATTCCGGTTGTGTCCTAATACCATCAAGAACATCAGCACTTTTGTAATCACCTAATTAAGATTTCTTTTGGTTGGTCCTAACAATATGAGCTGATGTATGATATGTAAAAGCAGTGTTTGGAATATGCAAATCAGTTTATTCATATTCATGCATGACAATTATATATAGTGCAATCAATTATCGCACGCGGAATCACTCAGACATAAAAGCGTAGATATACACGCGGATAGCTCAAAATGCGTATAAATAACAAGCCACTTGACTTGAAAGTGGCGTGTATGTTTACGCAAAAGTCATGATGTCATGTTGCATAAAACATACCAAGTCTTGAAAGTGTAGAAGCGATAGTTGACAACAGTAATGAGAGAAGAGAATATAGGCTAGTGTAATCTAGAAAGCAGGTTGAGTGTATTTTCTTCATCACTCATCACGACTGCTATTTTCTTTGAATGTGCGAGACTTCACATGGGCAATATCATCATTTATACAATGGTCTGTCTGAATAATCGATTTTACTGTAATTGACTGGAAGTGTGCATTAATATCATTTAATGCACAGGTAGATCCAGTCAATTTAATCACTCTTCTATTTGAATGCGCTATTGAAGCACACTCACACACACTTGCACACCCTCGTACGCGCACACAAACGCGCACACAGACACACTGAGACACACACACACACACACACACACACACACACACACACACACACACACACACACACACACACACACACACACACACACACACACACACACACACACGCACGCACTGACGCACACACGCACACACAATTAATTCAAATAAATGCTATAATTCATTAATTCATTCATTAATCTTGTCTGATTTAAAGCGGGCAGAATGGTTCGGGTGTTTAATTTATTTATTAATCGCTAGGATTATCCCATACACACGATTACAGCTTAAATATTTAACACATACAAACACTCTCAAAAATAAAGGAGCTTCATTGACATCGATGGTCTTATGGAATGTTCTATGCTATTGTTTTCATAAAGAAACAAGATACATTTATAGTTTCAACATCATTCCTTCTTCAGACATTTCTCTTTTAAAGAAAAAACTGTCCGTTGAATGCAAAGTGACCCACGTTTGTTTTTTGACCAAACAATGTATTCTTGGAGCCATATTGAGATCCCAATATCTCTGGAATTAAACCACATAGGGCCTTCAAAATAAAGACACCAAAAGAAAAGTTTGTTAAGAATCTAAATCTAAAAGAATATTAAGATATATTTAATACTTCTTGAGTTACAGGGATGCAAACTTTGGGGAAAAACACTTGAAAACTGATTTTCCCCCATTTTTGGATTGACACCATTGGAATATAATGCAGGAAATATTGCAGATAAAGTCAGCAGATTTTACTAACAGACCTAATCTCTGTGTAAAAATAAAATAATAATGCTGACATCTTTCTAAAATCATTTTAACCCCCCTGTAGTTTGGCTCCAAATGTCAGCTGAAAATTGCCATTTTGACAAAATAATGGTTTACTCAAAATATTCATGACATTTAATATTTTGGCTTTCTTTTTCAATTATGCATGTCGTTTCCCCTAAAAATATATTAGCAGAATGTAAAATTTGAACCGGGTTGAGTTGACATGGAATGATCCAATAGTGGAAATTAAAAAAAAACTTTAGATTATTAAAATGTTCTTCATAAAGTTTGCATTTCTTTCTGTCAATCCCACAAAGCGTGAGATATAGGAATGAACTGCTCTGTTCAACTCAATCTGTTTAATGTGACAGATATTGTGAGGTTGGCTTTTCTTTCCCCATAATATCAACACAAAATATCAATCACACATCCAGTCTTTTATTTACGAGGCACTTTGGCGTTGATATAAACCGCAAAACAACAAGGCTGAGATATATTGAGAGAAGAGGTATTGTTCTGGCTGCATAAACTATTTTTCTCGCAGGACACGAGTGTTGACAAAGCACTGGCAGCGAGAATATCCTATTTCAAAAACTAAATTACAGCAGAAAAGAATGAATGGCTGGAGATCATGCTTGTCTTCTTACTCACAAGATATTGGCCCTTGTCAAGTGCAGACAGGTGCCTAATGAAAAATAATGCTTGCTTTTTAAGTTATACAAATATAGGCGGAGGGAAATGAAGGTTGGCACTGCAGACAAGAGGAAATTAAATCAAGATTAAGAGATGATGTTGAGGATGTGTGTGGTTAGGATGGGAGATGTTAGACAGCATGAGGCCTGACACTGCAATACCATATGCATGTGTTTTACATAATTTTGCAACAACAATAAAGTTTTTGCCAATTTTTGGTACATTTTGAAATATTTTTTATGCGGTATGGGATCCGACTTAACTTCTCAACAAAGACACTCCACTACAATGGACTATATTGACTTAAAAGATAATTCCGGTATTCAGCACTTTGAGTCTATTTTCTAGTGTGTTTTGGATGAACTAGAGTGGTGGACACAGAAATGTTGACGATGGGTCCTGTCTCGACTTCTTGACTCTTTTAGAATCGCCTCTGAGCGCTTCAGAGTGGCTGTCTATGGGCATGCACAAACATGTGCTTAAAACAACCCTTAACGTTCGTTTTCAAAACTGTGACACTCATCGAGTGGTTAATGGTGTTCGTTGATGATTAAAAACAAATATATCGGTATGATTTCAATCCGTGTAATTTGCTATAGTGGAACTATTTTTTTCAGATACCTCACAACCGCGTATAAACTTCCGCTGGATATTTGAGTCTGAAGCGTTAGCACACTCCCGACCACTTGATGGCGACAACCACTTTGCCGTACAAGGACGCTGTACGGAACACGGTGTCTACCACATAGACCTTCTTCGAGACGGAGAACCGAGCGAAAAGACTACAACCAAATGTAAACAGACCCTTTCCGTTTCCGGTAGCGCAGTAATATCAGCGAGCACTGAGTCCTCCAACAGACATCAATGCGATTTTACAAAATGGCAAATAAAACACGACAGAAACAGTATTTCGCTACGCTACTTGTTTTTAATCATCAACGAACACCACTAACCACTCGGTGAGTGTCACAGTTTTGAAAACGAATGTTAAGGGTTGTTTTAAGCACATGTTTGTGCATGCCCATAGACAGCCACTCTGAAGCGCTCAGAGGCGATTCTAAAAGAGTCAAAAAGTCGAGACAGGACCCATCGTCAACATTTCTGTGTCCACCACTCACTCTAGTTCATCCAAAACACACTAGATAATAGACTCAAAGTGCTAAATACCAGAATTATCCTTTAATGGATAAGTGAATCGAATTACTTTTGCAAAATTAATACATTTTCAATGGAGGTTTTGTTGAGTCGACTGACTCAAGCGATCTGATGCGAATAACTTTGCTGATTATACTCACAACTCAATTCTACTCAATACAAACCTGTCATAAAATAATGTTGATTAAGAATATCACTGAAAATGTGGGTGAAATGAGGTGAACTCAGAGATATTTTACATCTGACAGACCTCTGAATCATCCATCCAGCAAGAAAGCGGGACATCTAAACCCCACTGCGTTTGTTTTCAAGGAATAAGACAGAAAAGAGAGGGGTCATCACTTCACCTCATCGTCTGAACCAGCTCTGACACGGACTTTGTGATCGAGAACAAAAGTAGAGTCTAAAAGAAAGCCTCTCTCTCTCTCTCTCTCTCTCTCTCCTCTCTCTCTCTCTCTCTCTCTCTCTCTCTCTCTCTCTCTCTCTCTCTATCTCAGTGATAGACTCATGTCTTCCTCTCTGTTTGCTCACTGTCATTCTCTGTGTCTTAAAAAGGAAGCTCAGACAAACAGATGTCAATCAATTGTCATAGCAATTAATGCATGTGTTGGCAGAATACAACATCCAATTCACTCACTGTTACTGTATATTTATTCCATAATATATAAACCCACTGTCTTCAGTTAAACACTCTTGAACATGACTGTATATGCGTTTCTTTATATTTTAGGTTATATTTTATGTTTCTTTATATATATATATCCTGGATCCTCCTGTCCACTACTCTTTATGGTGAGCATTGCTTTTTTAGTAGTATGTTAGAAAGTGCAGACTTTAGTAGAAAAAGCAAATAAAAACAATAATGCTTCACTAACTGAGTAATGATATATGGTTATTTTTCTTAGTTTATTCTTCCATATCACATTTAGTAAAACAATATATTTAAATAAATACTAGGCTACCATTTTTTTTTTTACATCATATTCGATGCAAGAAGACCAAGCTACCGCTACTGTATATTTAGTGGAAGTAAGCCACAACAATCGAAATGAAAAGAGTTTTTGCAAGCAAAAACAGGACAGTAGCCAATATAAAAATCAACTGTTCGTAATAAAAACACGAATCAACACTACTAGGTACACAAAACAAAAGTTTATGTTGCTAACACACAATGCCAATCTAAATACTTACCAAGCCGAGTTATAGTTTCCACCGTTATCTGATATAAATAGCAATCGTTATGTCTAATGCCAGTGTTGCCAAACGTTTTAATGTAATATTAAAACAAACTAAGAGTGTTGATGTTCTTAGTGATAAATAATTCACATTGATAAGCGATCATCTGTAACTATGAGCACATCAGTGCGCTTTAAAAACATCAGATTCATCCGCGCAGAACAGCGGAGCCGAAGCACAGCTCACGACATAAGTAATGTTCCTCCGCCAATCACGTTTACCACCAAACGTTTACAGTAGCCTTAAATAAAGCTTAATAAAGAAAGCATTTGTTTGGATAGCAGAATTAATCCGTTAACTGGTGAAATCTGTGGTTCAGCACATCTGTGGTTTTTCTTCATCCGAAAAATCCATTGAATTGAGTCATGTAGAATTGAATCAACATTGAACTGATTCGAGCTGAAAAAAGACACTATTATCTCCCGTAGATCTGCTTAAAGCTGGATTGAACTAATTTCATAATACAGTTATTAAACGGAACTGAATCAGCACTGACTTGAGCTGAATTACAACATATTGTCTCTTTAAAGCTGCTTTACTGCAGAATTTGTCTCATATTTGATGACGTTTGCATCATTGATGGTTTATTATTGTGAAGCTGCTTTAAAAAAATATGTATGAAGTGCTATAGAAATAATAACTTAACTTGATGACTTGGTTTGTCTACCAATAAAATTGGGGAAAAGCTAAATAAATGTACTGTAATGACCCGTAAGTCAGCGATAACAGCTGGGTGCTTTTTAAGGCTTTTTACTTGAAAATTTAAGGATTTATCCAAAAACATATTGCCAACATAAATGGATATAGGCCTAGCATATAATTTCCAGATGCACTGGCCTGTTTAAATGTTGAATGACTAAAGTCAAGGCCCGGGACTGAATGACAAAGTGGGAAGGAGCAAGTTCATATAATTTTAATTATCACTCAGTGGCCATAGGATCACGGTTAGTTATAGTTGGTTTCATATCTTTGCACCACAGCAGGAATATTTATAGCCTACAACACAAAAAGCCCCACATGTTGTTTAATCAGCTCAAGCCAGAGAGAATAAGGAAATGATAAATACACACGTGACCTGAGAACAACATACAAGATTAAATTTATATGCAGACTTGAAAGAACAGTGAGTTAAATAGCGTGTCGTCTATATTTGCTGAGGTAAGCAGTATTATAATGGCCTTGCACAGCGAGTATTAATATTGAATATTGCTTTTTTCATTATTTCTGCTGTGGTTTTCCTTGAGTTGGTGTGAATCTACGGCTCCTCCTTCTGGCGACAGCGAGTATTGAACATTATTCTTCACACTGAGCTCATGCTTATTAATAAGCTCATGCTTATTAGCTCAGATTCAACCTGCACCTGAATTCATTTATTTTAACATTAGTTTCAGCTCATTTTCTTGTTTATCACACTTACCTGCTCTCACATTGAGAGAAATAATTAACTATGCAACATAATTATAATTCTAGTCTTTAACAGACTGAAGCATTAACACTTTTCACTTTAGAACTTCATGTTCAATTTAGATTAGAATATATTTCCTCATATATATTAACTCGTAATTTCATCTGACTCCATAAATGAAAAAGGTTAAGTGTGAGTGAATGTTTGACAATTTTTTTTTTTTATCAACAAAAAGTTTGTACAAACACTTGTGTAGGTTATACATTGACATACATCATAGATATAACAAAGACATTCACACTAGGGGCTATTGCTAATTTATATGAAGATATTAAAGCAATTACACATTTTTAATTGCTTTTTGCTTCATAGAAAATCGGAGTGAATCAATATAAAGCTCAATTTCTTTCCTGAATGAAGTAAAATATTTTTTTTTTACAGGAAAATTTACATTTATGAACATAAAATTTTGCCATTAAAAGAATAAAATTAATTATATAAATCTAACTATGCTTGATTCTACTGTTCTCCCAAATATCAAATAAAATATGTTTCCAAAACAACATAAATTGGTCATCAATGTTTCTTGTGAATGTTTGACTATTCTTTTGAACTCTTTAAGTCGATTATAATAAAATCAAATGTTTACAATGTATTATGTCAGGTAAATGTATCACGCCAGTTGCATAATCAGTTCAGAGATAATCAATACAACAACATCAAATGAGTAAAAGATGTTAAACCCGACATTTAGAAATACGTGATGCTGAGTGCCGGCCGCCCGAGCTCTCGTGTCGTTTCATTATATAGACGCACCTCACTTCACAAAACATGAGTTCACAGCGGGAATTCATATTAATCACAGTCTCAGACTTACTCGGGACAGAAGCTGATTTACATGGAACCGTTTTCCTGGAAGACACACCCTCATGTATGTGAATTATTTCTAAACTCTTACATCTTATTACCTTCTTTACTTCTTTGAGAATGAGACATTTGTACCAGTCGCACTGAGACATTTCAAATGATATCAAACATGTGTGATACTGTATGATAATTATTCACATTAAACTATATAGATTATTTGGTGAATTTCCGGTGATCTCAGCATGAGGAAGAGGGAACGGGGAAAGATGGATTAGGATTAGGTGAGACTTGCGTCTCGAATGGTGCATAAGAGAGGAATTCAAATGTTAATTTGCTTCGTTCTCTCAGAGAGTTGCGCTATCTTCCAGTTCTTCCAGTCTTACAAGAATCTGAGAGAAAATAACCAACTTTTAACAATCTGTAGGCCTATATAATAAAGTGAAACAGTTTTTACTCACTCAGAGAACCATAAACAACACAAGATGTCAGACAACCAAAGATTGTCATACACTATAGCCTGGTCAAAGTTTACTCTCAGGAAAAAGGTACAAAAGCTGTGACTGTGCACTGAAAAAAATGATTTTTTGGTAAGGTAAATATACTGAAAAAAAAAACCCAATGTAATTTACAAGAAAAAGTTAGTTCAGGAAAGAATTTAAAAAAACGAAGTAAATTCCATATCAGTACTTCAAGCGAGTAGAAATGAAAGCGTAAATATCAACTCAATAAAATTAAGTAAAAATTACTCAACTTTTCTGATACTGGTTCCATCAGCACTGGACCTTGAATAATTAATGAGGTTGATTTTTCACTGGTTTCCAGCTGTATTTACACTGTTTTATCATTGCTTTTGTTGTCAGGATTAGTAACTTGCCATTTTGGGACATTTCAAGTAAATTTTCTGCTCAAAATGACACATTCAAACACAAAAACGATCCATCAAATGTTACCGTCATTGTGTATTATCTACCAAGTATTGAGGCCTTTACATTCACATGATGTTTGCACACATGATGAAGTATAAATTACTTAGATACTCTAAGTAAAACACATACTCTAAATGACTGGTATAATTCAATAAAATTGTTTGAGTGAAATGTAATGCAAAGGAAATTACAATTAAATCGATATTAATCAACCTTTTACTAGCCAAGTTAAAATTACTTATTTTCTTTGTTACTTTCACTTGACTCGGTTAAGTAAAGGTTACTTCATTCCATATTCCCAAGTAAATTTTAACTTAAAGATTTCTAATTAAAGCTACTGATATGTTTAGGTTTTTACTTGGCAAATCTTTGTAAATTTACTAGCATTTTCTGAGTGGAAAAAGTGCCTAGCTTTTTTCAAGTAAATCCTACTCCAAATTTTTTGGTATCTTTTCAAAAGGTACACCTTTGTTCCTGAAGAGTATTAGTCCCTCAAAGCTACATATTGGGACCAAAAGTGTACATATTAGTACATATTCCTAAATATGTACTATGTCAGTGCATATGAGTCCATCAAAGGTTCATATTGGTTTCAAAAGTGTACACACACACACACACACACACACACACACGCACGCACGCACGCACGCACGCACGCACGCACGCACGCACGCACGCACGCACGCACGCACGCACGCACGCACGCACGCACCACGCACGCACGCTTCACGAACACGCAACTGGCGCAAAGGACACCTGTCCGAAGACCACTCAACACACAACACCAACAAACATACCACACACATAACCACAACACACACACACACACACACACACACACACACACACACACACACACACACACACACACACACACACACACACACACACACACACACACACACACACACACACACACACACACACACACACACACACACACACACACACACTCTCGACATCATTTAAGACCGGCTTCCATTTCAAAGAGTTTCCAAGTTAATTTGTCACATAGACCTCGAGTGAAAGGTAAGAAAGTAAAAACAGTTCCTTGATCGCTTCGGAAGAATTTCTCATTTTTGTTTACATCTTTTTGTTGGAACTGAGATAAGACACAAAACTATGTGTAACATACAGATCACACACCAGACATCTAATGGCAAGCCGTCTTAACATTTAATCATCTTCTAAACCTACCAGTCTCTAATTCATGCTATTATTTTTTAGATACTAGTATATATTCCATTAAATAGTACTTATTTGTTAGCTACTAGTGCTTATTCTTTAGATACTAATGCTTTAGGTAGTACCTTTTTAAAGACACTAGTCCTTATTTATTAGATACTATTATTAGATACTAGCACTTATTATACTAGCACTTATTATTAGATACTTGTACTTATTATTAGATACACTTATTATTAAGATACTAGCACTTATTATTAGATACTAGTACTTATTATACTAGTACTTATTATTAGATACTAGCACTTATTATACTAGCACTTATTATTAGATACTAGTACTTATTATTAGAATAACTAGTACTTTAGATACACTTATTATTAGATACTAGCACTTATTATTAGATACTAGTACTTAGATACACTTATTATTAGATACACTTTTATTAATTATTATATACTAGTACTTATTATTAGATACTAGTACTTAGATACACTTATTATTAGATACACTTATTATTAGATACTAGCACTTATTATTAGATACTAGTACTTATTATAGATACTAGCACTTATTATTAGATACTATACTTATTATTAGATACACTTATTATTAGATACTAGCACTTATTATTAGATACTAGTACTTATTATTAGATACACTTATTATTAGATACTACTTATTAGATACTACTTATTATTAGATATTATTATTAGATACTTATTATTAGACATTATTATTAGATACTAGTACTTATTATTAGATACTTATTATTAGATACTTGAACTTATTCTTTAGATATAGTACATTTTTAAACATAGTACTTATTCAGTAGATACTAGTACTTATTCATTAGATACAGTACATATTAAATAGATACTAGTACTTATTCATTCACTGTAAAAAATAATCCTGTTAAAAACAGTAAACTACTGGCAGCTGTGGTTTCCAGCATCATACCGTAAAAATATGGTGTGTTACTGTTTTTAAAATTAACAGCTAAATACTGTTTTGTCAACTACAGCTATAAATTACAGTTATAAACTCTAGCTGACAAAACGGTATTTAGCTGTTAATTTCAAAAACAGTAACACACCGTATTTTTACGGTATGATGCTGGCAACCACAGCTGCCAGTAGTTTACCGCTTTTTTTACAGGATTATTTTTTTTACAGTGTACTAGCACTTATTTCGATAGTGACTAGTAACTATTCTTTTGTTACTAACAAATAATTTTTTTTGCCATTGACTGTCATTCAGATATCAACTATTCAGTTCTGACTAGTATGTGTTCCAATTGTGACTACATAGATATATTAGATACTAGTATTTATTTTTTTAGATACTAGTACCTATTACTAGATATTTATTCAACAAATACAAGTACTAAGTCATTAGATACTAGTACTTATTAATTAGCTAGTACTTATTCAATCTAAAAAATAAGTACTAGTAGCATGAAAACAGAGACTAGTAGGTTTAGATGATTAAATGTTAAAACGGCTTGCCATAGACATCTGAAAAGAACAAACAAGTAAATAAAGCTGGAAAGAAGAAAACTATTTTCCTAGGCTCCACACACAACACACATCCGTTCATTGCAGTAAATAACTCATCTAGATTTGCATTCAAGGATTACAGCAAAGGTATTGTCCATGTTCACGGGAATGTTTTACAATTTGTTTCAACAGATTTCTGTTAGTCAAATGGAATGAACTGAAGAATGGCATTTGGTGCCAGTCAGATGATCAGATATTCCAAAACTAGAAATACTGGGACTGAGTTAGATTTCATTTCAGAGTAAGTCCCTGCAGAGCATTTCATATCTTACAAAAGCATACTTAACATGGAAGCATCTGCTTATTTGAGACAATATTTCAACTTCATTACATAAATCATATTTCTTCTGTGAAAAAAAAGTGCATTGCATAAAACAAACAAATTCAATGAGTTTTCACATGCGAGAGAGAGAGAGAGAGAGAGAGAGAGAGAGAGAGAGAGAGAGAGAGAGAGAGAGAGAGAGATAGATAGATATAGATAGACCGATTTCTTTATTGTCATTGTACAATTTTACATACAACGACATTTTTTGACTTTCCAACATATACAGTTACGTAAGAATAGTTAAGTTCATACTGCAATCAGAGGCCAAATTAACCATTATTAAATAAAGTGCTCATAGTGTTATTTTACTTAAATTGTCTTGTATGTCAAGAATGTGTCGTGGTGATGATTTATATATATATCATCATCACCACAACACATTCTTGACATACAAGAAAAGACACGCAAGTTTGGGCTTATGAATGGTAAATGGACTGCATTTATATAGCGCTTTCACAGACCCAATGGGCCCCCAAAGCGCTTTACATTTTGCCTCACATTCACCCATTCACACACTCATTCATACACCGACGGCGGTGTCTGCCATACAGCTCGTCGGGAGCAGTTGGGGTTAGGTGTCTTGCTCATGGACACCTCGACACTTGGTCAGGTGGAACCGGGGATTGAACCACCAACCTTTCGGTTTGCAGACAATCTGCATGAACCACTGAGCCACTGCCGCCCCGAACACTATATATAATTCATTTTAAAATAGGCTTCTATTAATATTTTTACGCTTACATCAATGTAGAAGAGAGTCGAGCTGAGCATGTCTGTGAACTGCAGAAAAGTGTGTAGGAAAGAGACAAAGTGAGAAATATTTGCATAAAGTCTGTGTAGTAAAACATGTGAAGACATGTTAAAGGAAGCAATTTAAGAGAAAGAATTGTAGAATCAGGCTTTTAGTCTGAGAATGTGAAACAGTGGATAATGTTTAAATGGAAACGTTGAAAGAGGAAAATATGAGAAACTTGCTGCTCTTCTTCTTCGTCAGGAAGTAATGAATGTAATGTGACCGTGAAGGAAAAGCAGCATGTCATTAAATGCTCTTTAAATGAACACTAGTGGTGCTCAAACAAAACTGGACAGGATGAGGATTTCCAAGAAACCGTCACACGATTTGTTCGGCTTGTTTTGAATATAGTGTACATGCATGGGGGCTGATAAAAAGGCACCGTGTTATTTGACAGTGCTCAAATAACAAACATTTCCTTGAACGCATGCACTGTAATCATGGAGCATTCAGGCCGTTGTTGAGGATGTAAAAACACAGTTACAGGTTCTGGATAACACATAACACACTAAAACATCTGCATTCTCTGAACAAATACTCACTTAAACATGCATCTCAAACTGCTTATTCTCCATAAAAAATCCTTACTCTAGTATTTGCAATAACAAGTAAGGCTTATGTATACTTCAAATGTAAAAAAAAACACTTGGAAAACACTTTTTGTCGAGAAAAGGGGTTTAAAGCAACAAAAAATGCAGGCACATGACAGAATTAGTCTGTATTGTTCAAAGGTGCTTTGAATATATATTAATATTATTTAATTGTATAAAAACTTATTTTGTGAGAATGAAGTGTTACCTCTCAAACATCATTCATCCTTGTTTTTTCTTATTTACACTTAATTTGATGGGCTTTTTTGTTCGTTAACATTTTATTTGTGTTGTTCTGAAGACGAAAAAGTTAAACTGAATTCTTGTTTCACATTCACATAAGTTAACCAAACTCAAAATTTTAAGTTGACAACTTGAATATTTGAGTTATCTCAAGTTAAATCCGGGAAAGTTATTCTAACGCAACATTTTCAGTTGTGATAGGAAATTGCCACAATAATTTTTTACAGTGATATTGACCTGAAACCGAACTCACGGAACACATATCTCCCAAACAGTAATGTAAAATATCATTTAACATATTTTTTAGCCATTTAACAAAGGACTACATAATTGACAATTAACTTCATGCAAATCATAATTGTAACCAAACACGTCAAAAACATCTGTAAAACTTCCACAGATGTACTTTATTATGTGAATTCCTTAGTGAAAAGCATTATAATTAAGAAAATTTCACAAACACAAACTTTTTATATGTTCATATATTTTTTTTTAAATCTAAAATGACACAATTCTGCATTTCACGCTTATTTACTACTAAAAAACACTCAACTTTTTTACTGCCTTTGTGTCATATGATTATTGTTGGCTTTATGACATTTGGATAGAAGCAAAATATAAGTTTTTGCACGGCTGGTGTTAATATCTGTGTATGCTTCCTGTTCAGCGACATTCATGCAGATCATGATCTTACAGATTAGAATAGTTCACATAAAAACAGTTCACCCCTGTTATTAAAAACAGCATGTCAATATGCCAACTTTTCATTTAGTCTTCACTGGAAGGAAGTTAAGTGTGTTTGTACTGTAACATCATGAGGGTATAAACATTGCACGTAAATGATTAAAAAAAAATACAAATAATAAAACATCAGTATAAAAGTATTTTATAAATGCATAATAGTACATATTTTACTTTTTTTTCAGTATCAAGCGTGTAAGATGGAAAGATATGTAAATAAAGTACATTTTATCTCTTTGTGTTTATTTTTCCTTTTATTTAAACCTTCTGGAAACTCTGTCAAGTTTAATATGTTACAAGTTCAAGGCTCTTTTTTTAAAACAGAAATTATATCGGCCACCTAATGAGTCTTTTTGGTGTTTTTTGAGCTCTTGCCCGTTTTATCTAGTTAATTTGTGTGACTTGTAAAGCACTTGCGTGACTAGAACTGCTTTCATTCACCAACTATTATTTTAACAAGCAATTATCTGTGGAGGAATGTGATTTTAAAACCTATGAGCTGTCAGCTGTTTCTCAAATATACCAAAACACACAACGTCTAACACACAAATCTAAACTGGGAATGATTTCATACAAAACAATCTATCCATAATAAATGACTGAACGAAAACTATTTGCAATGTGATCCAAAATCAAATTAATTAAATACAATATATATATATTTTTAATCTTTTAGGACCATTAAGTCTTTATGCATTGTATTATTAGTTTCATGTCAATCGAGCACACCATCAAAACCATGTAAACCTGAACAAATATACATAATTCATTGCCTTTAATGCGTGCTAACTTATTTTTTTTTACAGTAAAATAATTAACACATTTACTGTGCTAATGAGAATCACCAAATATTGAAAATTAGAAATATTGGGAGGAAAACTCATAAAACATTGTATATTCATGTCTAAAGAGAAAGGCACTAAACAAGTCGTGGGTTTGATTCCCAGGAATGGAGAAACTAATAAATGTATCGCTTGAAAAGTAATTTTAGATAAAAACTGCCAAATGCATAAATGTAAATGCACAGCTTTAAAAGAACTAAAGAAACTGATTAAAAATGATTTCACAAAAAATTATGAGATATGTTTATATTATTTTGCTACAAATGTATTTATTTTTCGAAACTAAAGTATTTTGAAACTTTTGCACTGCACATATCGTCCCTTTATACCGCACAGCATCAGTTATCTTTTAACTGTTTTTAATCTGATATTTCCCACAGAAATGCAAATGCATCCTTGCTTTATTCTTTCACATTTCTGAGGAATCAACATCTCTTTCTCTCTCACGCACACACACACACCCTTCACTGAACAGAATAATGTGATCTTTCAGACAGAGATGCATTGTGTTTTGCGGGAATGGTTATAATTACAGGCATAAAGCATGTGTTAAAATTCATAGCTTGTCACACACACACACACACACACACACACACACACACACACACACACACACACACACACACACACACACACACACACACACACACACACACACACACACACACACACACACACACACACACACACACACACACACACACACACACACACACACACACACACACACACACACACACACACACACTTATGCAAAGTGAGTTCCAGGGAATCAAACAAATGGACACTGCTCTTTCGGTCCCTATAAACTAGCAGGGCCAGTTTTGCCCTCAGGTTAAAAGATAAAGAGATGGTTTGGCAGGTTTTATTTTAATCTATCTTTTAAGGGAAGAGTTTGGTGAAGGAAGAGGAGGAGGAGAAGGAGGAGGAGGTGAAGTATATATACACACATCGACCTGTGCTGAAGACAGAGCAAGTGGACAAAACAACTCCAGGAGAACAAGAGCCACATATCATACACACAAACATCTGTTGGTTTACTTGGTAAATTATACAATATTTCATTATCATGAATAAATCTTTAAAAATGAATAACAACAACAATTATCTCTGTTTTTTTACAGCTTACTGTATACTTCGGCAGCCATGGCAGGTTTGTGAAGATATATGTATTTCTGTATTAATTATAACCAGGATTTGTAACTTTATACTGAAGGATCCTTGTGTTTAATGTAAGAGCTGTTTGTGTCATTCACTTCCAGTATCAAAAAAAAAATAGTTATGCAAACTGGCATTTATTATCATATTATTTATTTATTCTCATAATTATACTCACATTGGTTTAAAAATAAAGGTTCCAAAAGAGTTTTTGTTGATGTCACAGAACCATTTTTGGTTTCCCAAAGAACCTTTTAGTGATCAGTTTTTGTCTTGAAGAACATTTAAATAATCTAAAGATCCTGGAAATCTTCCATCCATGTTAAAGATTCTTCATGGAACCATTGATCGATGACAGTAAATAACTTTTGGATTTTAAAGAAGTACAAATATGTTTACTCATAATTCATATACAGTATATAGCAGTGAATGTATTGGATCTCGCATTTCCACATCGCTTACTTTTGGGTTGAAAAATACGATTTTAATTTTTGAAAAATAAATTTAATTTTACAAAACTGCACATGCTTCAACTTTCCTCTCTCTCTCTCTCTCTCTCTCTCTCTCTCTCTCTCTCCTCTCTCTCTCTCTCTCTCTCTCTCTCTCTCCTCTCTCTCTCTCTCTCTCTCTCTCTCTCTCTTCTCATCTATCCATCTATCCATCTATCCATCCATCCATATCAATCTCTGGTGTTTCTGTTTCTCCACAGACGAGAGCTTTAGGAAGGAGTTTCTGGAGACTCATAACCAGTACCGTGAGCATCATCAGGCCCCGGCGCTGGTGTACAGTGAGGATCTGTGTGTGGCCGCTCAAAAGTGGGCCGATCACTGTCTGAGCATTAAAACACTGGGACACAGCGACACGGACGACGGGGAGAATGTGTTTTGCTCCTCCAGCTCCGTCACAAAAACACCAACGGGTAAAATCTGCAGCTTTAACAATCACGTACAGTATAACGGGTAAAATCTGCAGCTTTAAAGGATTAGTTCACTTTAAAAAAAAAACTTTTGCTGATAATTTACTCACCCCCATGTCATCCAAGATGTATTCTTTTCCAGTCGAAAAGAAATGAAGGCTTTTGATGAAAACATTCCAGGATTTTTCTCCATATAATGGACTTCAATGGGACCCAAACGGTTCAAGGTCCAAATGACAGTTTCAGTGCAGCTTCAAAGGGCTTTAAACGACACCAGACGATGAATAAGGGTCTTATCTAGCCAAACCATCGCTCATTTCAAAAATAAATAAAAAAGTTTACGTTTTTTAAGCACAAATGCTCGCCTTGCTCTGTTCTGTGATGCGCGTTCGTGACTCTCCTGTTCAAACTCGTTCATCAAAATGAACAAATCTTTTTTCGAGTCATTTAGTTCATTTTGTTCGTTGAATGAATGAAATGACTCGAAAAAAGATTTGTTCATTTTGATGAACGAGTTTGAACAGGAGAGTCACGAACACGCATCACAGAACAGAGCAAGGCGAGTATTTGTGCTTAAAAAACGTAAACTTTTTTATTTATTTTTGAAATGAGCGATGGTTTGGCTAGATAAGACCCTTATTCATCGTCTGGTATCGTTTAAAGCCCTTTGAAGCTGCACTGAAACTGTCATTTGGACCTTGAACCGTTTGGGTCCCATTGAAGTCCATTATATGGAGAAAAATCCTGGAATGTTTTCATCAAAAATCTTAATTTCTTTTCGACTGAAGAAAGAAAGACATGGACATCTTGGATGACATGGGGGTGAGTAAATTATCAGCAAAAGTTTTTTTTAAAGTGAACTAATCCTTTAATAATCACGTACAGTATAACGAGTGAGAAGGGAGGACTCTTGTGATCTTACAATGCAGTCATAAAATATCAATGTTCAAAAAATCCTTAGAGCACCTCACACTAATAAAATATTGAATGTTTTGTGTATTGTAGGGAAGGAGGCTGTAGATGCGTGGTACAGTGAGATCAAAGATTACGACTTTGAAAGATCAGGACATCAACCCAAAACAGGTAATATTACAGTCATTTAGGGAATAAATGATATATTCATTAAGGAAATATTATAAATAGTTTTTTAGACATTGGCATTTCATTTATTGGCTTACTGTCTTTATTGTAATCTCTGTCTAATGGTGTATAATTCACAGGGCATTTCACCCAGGTTGTGTGGAAATCCTCCAGCGAGCTCGGAGTCGGTCTGGCTACTGATGGAAAAACAGTTTTTGTCGTTGGTCAATATAAACCTGCTGGAAACATAACTAATGCTGGATACTACGAGAAAAATGTTCTGCCTAAAACCGGCTAATAATTGTTTGCTTATACTTGGATTTAAATATCTTTAACATTTACATTTATGATTTGGCAAATGCTCTTATTCAAAGTGATTTAATCATCATTACCGGTTTAACTATGAAAGCCAGTAAGATCAAATTCTGTGTGTGTGTGTGTTATTTTAATAAAGTATGGATCATAAGCAATTGTGCAGTTATTTCTAACTAGATGAAATTGCCAAACAAATAGACAAAAGAAGCTACAACCTTTCCTGAACTTATCTTAATAAAGCCATCTTATTGCAACATTGATATGCAAATGTCTAAGGCGATCAACAGGATCAAAACTTTTCTGAAGAACCTGTTTCACACAATCTCTCTGACTGATCATAGACTCTTTTATCAAGTAAAAGTGTTTTAGTATAAACGTCCTCCTTCAGCTCGAGCTTCACGTGTCTTTCTGCTGTCAAATCTCTGATTTTTATCAAGTAACGTAAGAATAACTTTGATATTGTTTGAAATATTTACTGGACTGATGCAGCTTAGGTTCACAAACAACCAGGATGAACATCAGGTTTTTGATGAAGGTTTATTTGTTCATCTCTCGGTCATTATTGTATTGCATTATGTGTTTTAAAACCACAGAGTTTTGATCATAAAACTAAACATTTAAATGTCATCTTATTACTGGCAGATGTAGAGTATAGCTTAATAAGTCCATACCATTTCCCAGGAATTTTACGAGATATATCCAGCTGCAGACCCGCAGCACCACCAGTTTCAGAACCCCAGCGCCAGAACTGGAAGTGAGGGAGGGGCAGAATTATTGACAATGAGAATTTTTTTAACATGTATATAACCTTCAAGCAACTCTTGCTCAAGCGCGCTCTTAGGCCAAGGTGAGCAGCCAATAGCAGCGTTGCTGATCAATATTTCTACTATCAATATACACTCACCTAAAGGATTATTAGGAACACCATACTAAAATGTGTTTGACCCCCTTTCGCCTTCAGAACTGCCTTAATTCTTCATGGCATTGATTCAACAAGGTGCTGAAAGCATTCTTTAGAAATGTTGGCCCATATTGATAGGATAGCATCTTGCAGTTGATGGAGATTTGTGGGATGCACATCCAGGGCACGAAGCTCCCGTTCCACCACATCCCAAAGATGCTCTATTGGGTTGAGATCTGGGGTCTCATTTATAAAGCGTGCGTACGCACAAAACGGGGCTGGAAACGTGCTACGCCAGTTTCCACGCAAAGTTTGTGATCTATAAAAAACAAACTTGACGGGAGAATGTGCGGACCTTTAAGCAAACTTTAAGCCGTGCGTACGCATGTTTTGGAGACGGAGCAGTTTGGCGACACCGATGGTGAGCTGGAGCTAAATGTCTTTTTGGTCACTTTTAGATCGAACATCGAAAAAAAATTATACATACAGTGTACAGAAAGATAATACAAATAGCTATAATTTCACTCACCAAGCCTATCAAATGAAGCAAACATCCATCCCTTTTTAAATGTCCGCGCCAGCGAGCGCGTTGGGCCGTTTAGTGAAACTGACGCAGCCTATCTAAAACCGTAAATCTTCATTATAATCATAAATACAGTGTTCTGTGAAATATGTTCACAATAACAGTTTAAATAAATAAAATAATGATTTAAACTATGTTTTACTTCTGATATAAACATTTAGATTAAATATGCCATTCTGATTAATGGAGTTAGACACTTACATGAAATCATTACTGACAAGTTACAACATTTTTTATATTCAATAAATAGAAATATTTGTTGTGGAAGCAATGCTTTCAAACACTTTTCCTCTGGCATGCTGTGTTTTAATGTTTCATAGATAATTGCTTATGATAATAGCAGATTGTCTGAGAAAATAGTTTCGTGCAAATAATGCACAACAAGGTTTATCTGTTTCCATTCAAAATATAAATCAATTAAAAATACTATTTGGCCAGTGAAAAAGATTGAGAAAAACTTTCTCTGAAATGTATTTTACACTATTTGATTTATTTATTCAAAAACAAGGCAAGGATACTAAATTATTTTTTATTAATGTAATGTGACGGCACATTCGTATTTTTCCAAATGTCTTGTACCGTTAAACATGTTATCACGTGGATGAATAATCATATGCAAATGATATGCAGATGAGGATATGCATAGTAAAACTAGGCGTTGTAAGCTCCATATATGGTTGTTTCGGGGCAGGAGACGCATGTGCGCACAATCTTATGCTGACTGGGATTTATAAAGTGAATTCTGCGCAGGTTCTGGCGTACGTACGATTTTATAAGTCAGAATATTTGTTTGCGTACGCCATTTTTGGCTTTCGGACGCACGTACACTTTTAGTAAGGATTCTACGCACAGTTTTATAAATGAGACCCCAGGTGACTGTGGGGGCCATTTTAGTACAGTGAACTCATTGTCATGTTCAAGAAACCAATTTGAAATGATTCGAGCTTTGTGACATGGTGCATTATCCTGCTGGAAGTAGCCATCAGAGGATGGGTACATGGTGGCCATAAAGGGATGGACATGGTCAGAAACAATGCTCAGGTAGGCCACGGCATTTAAACGATGGCCGATTGTCACTAAGGGGCCTAAAGTGTGCCAAGAAAACATCCCCCACACCATTACACCACCACCACCAGCCTGCACAGTGGTAACAAGGCATGATGGATCCATGTTCTCATTCTGTTTACACCAAATTCTGACTCTACATCTGAATGTCTCAAACAGAAATCGAGACTTTATCAGACCAGGCAACATTTTTCCAGTCTTCAACTCTCCAATTTTGATGAGCTCTTGCAGATTGTAGCCTCTTTTTCCTATTTGTAGTGGAGATGAGTGGTACCCGGTGGGGTCTTCTGCTGTTGTAGCCCATCCGCCTCAAGGTTGTGCGTGTTGTGGCTTCACAAATGCTTTGCTGCATACCTGGGTTGTAACGAGTGGTTATTTCAGTCAAAGTGCTCTTCTATCAGCTTGAATCAGTCGGCCCATTCTCCTCTGACCTCTAGCATCAACAAGGCATTTTCGCCCACAGGACTGCCGCATACTGGATGCTTTTTCCCTTTTCACACCATTCTTTGTAAACCCTAGAAATGGTTGTGTGTGAAAATCCCAGTAACTGAGCAGATTGTGAAATACTCAGACCGGCCCGTCTGGCACCAACAACCATGCCACGCTCAAAATTGCTTAAATCACCTTTCTTTCCCATTCTGACATTCAGTTTGGAGTTCAGGAGATTGTCTTGACCAGGACCACACCCTAAACGCATTGAAGCAACTGCCATGTGATTGGTTGATTAGATAATTGCATTAATGAGAAATTGAACAGGTGTTCCTAATAATCCTTTAGGTGTGTGTGTATCCCCTTTTAAACCAGCGCATGAACGTGCAATTATCTCAGATAACTTAATCCAGCTATACTAATCGTAAACGGCAGGAGTGTTCGAAGAAGCTAATTAGTCGGATCACGATGAGCTAGGGGTTTCATCAACTAGTCGACTGTCAACAACACTAGTCGGCGCTGTCGGCCCTAGTCGACTAGTCGGAAAGAAAATAGCGTCAGGCGTTGAGGTACCTGCGTCGTGAAAGAACTCATAAAACGCTTCAAACTAGAGTCTGACATCCTGGCAGATTCAATCCCGATAACGGCATGCATGCTAGATCCACGGTTTAAGCAGCTGAAGTTTCTCCCGGAAAATATCAGAGCGGATGCCCTGGCGCACCGGACTCAGCTGGTAGGAGGAGGACGAACAGCCTGCTACGGGCAAGTTTAGAACTAACGTTGACTCTAATGTCTACAGTTGAGTTTACCATGTTTAAGTCGCTTTGGCTAAATACATACATATATTTCTCAGGTCTGTGGGGCAAGTAGCTTATACGCTGAGTTTCGTTCATTTAAGAGAAGAGCGCGATGGCGCCTCTGATTATATTGCCTGCATGCTATATTTAGCCTATTATTTATTAAATCCAGGAAATTGGTTGATGAAAAATTGCTTAAAATTGAGATACAATTAATACAAAACGAAATTCACTTTAAAGAAAGGCTTTCTACAAAAACAAACTTAAGGAAGTGGTATAAATGTCTGCCCACTCCATTTGTCTCCCGATATTTTCGGGATTATCTTATCTTATTCATGCCTTTCACTTGTCATATAGGTTAATCAACATGAAATAAATAATAATAATAAAAAAAATGTAAACATGATTGTGAAACTAAATTTTCCATGCTGCAATGTTTATCTGCAACGTTCGCTGATGCGTGTGGTGTGGCGTGGCTCATAACAAGAATGTTTAATTACAAGAATGTTTTAAATGAATGCTGCTGTTTTATGTTGATGAAAAGAATAACTGATGAATTTATTTATGATGTTATTTCGGATTTTTTTTAAATACATTTCCAATGATTCACCAGAACTCCTTCCTCTGTGTCTTCCTTAACAATGCTCAATGCGTTAATGCGTCATTTAATGAATAAATAATTTAACGACTAGTCGACTAGTCGTCGACTGTTATGCAAAACTAGTCGACTAGCAAAAATCAGTAGTTGTGAAACCCCTACGATGAGCACGATGATATTATCTTGGATGTCTCTTTTGATCTCGGATGTTTTAACGGGCCCTTGGTTCGTTGTCCAAGTTGTCCATGTTCCTTGTGTTCCAGATCCTGCCTCGTTTTCCCCCACAAGGGAGTTTTGTTTGTAGTTTGTGTTTGTTGATTTAGCAACTTAATAAATCTTTACCCATTGTTTCTGCACTTGAGTCCTCACACCTTAATCTACCCTTTCCGTGACAGTATTGCTTACAATGATAACTTAAGGGTTGGAGATCATTTCCTTGGACAAGTGTGACTAAAGTTAAACAGAAACTTTGAGAAAATGTATGTGCTGCCAATGATAATGATGATGATTTGGCTGTTGTGATTGAATCCGCCACTGGTGGACTGTAAAAGAATACAGAGAACTGCTTATCAGTAAGTTGGAGCCGTTTGCAAGCTCACAGTGTTCAAGCTATAGAGCACTTTGACTCGGCGCAGTAATATCATCACTCCTGAATGATCACAATTAAAACCCTCTCTGTCATCTGGTGAATTTGTGTCAGCCTCATACAACTACAAGGCAAGGCAATTTTATTTGTATAGCGCATTTCATACATAGCAGCAATACAATGCGCTTCACACAATATATTATAAATAATTAAAATTCTATATATAGAAAACACCAGCAAAGACATTTAAAAGATTAATACACAAAAATATTCAATAATAAACATACATACATATACATATCCACACATATACATATATGTACACATACACACATGTATTCATTACACATTACTACAAAAAGCATCTAAAAAAAGCTTGGTCTTTAATCTATTTTTAAAAATTGCAATAGTTGGAGCATTTTTAATGTTTTCTGGAAGCTGGTTCCAGAGATGGACGCCGAAGTATTTAAAAGCAGCTTCCCCTTGATTTGTTCTAACAATAGGTTTTAGTAGAAGCTGTTTATGCTGTGATCTAAGGGGTCTTGGTTGAGTATGCTGTTGAAACATATCATGAAGGTATTTGGGTCCCATCCCCTTTATTGACTTAAAAACTAATAAACGTGCCTTAAAATGAATCCTATATCTAATTGGGAGCCAGTGTAAGGACTTTAAAATTGGAGTTATATGATCTATTCTTTTAGTTTTTGTAAGGATCCTGGCTGCACTATTCTGCACCATCTGGAGAGGTTTTAAAGTCTTTTTGGGGAGTCCTGTTAAAAGTACATTACAGTAATCTATCTGTCACGGGGTGGTTGGAAAAGGAGAGCGAGGACCCAAGTGCGGAGAATGATGTTTTAATGAAAAGTAAAACATAAATCCAAAATATAACAAACACAAAGCAGGTAACAGAATAGACCAGGAATCAGAACGCAAGTGAACATAATGTAACGAACAAGCACAGGACTACAGCCACAAGGAGACTAAATAGGGGAACAAACAAAGGAGGGTAACGAGCAGGACAGGTGGGACAAATGAATCAATAATCAACATAACGAGATGGGAGGGGCTAGACAATAGACAGAACAACAAACAAGACTAACACCACAACATGACAACCCGGGAATGTCACAGCTCTGTCATTAAACTAAGAAATGACCAGACTGAAGCGACAGAGCTGTGACACTATCCTACTAGAAATAAAAGCATGTATGATTTTTTCAAGATCCTCCTTAGACATACATTTTTTAAGTTTATTGATATTTTTAAGATGATAATATGCTGATTTTGTGATTGTTTTTATGTGACTAGTAAATTCAGATTATTATCTATTAGGACACCAAGGTTTCTTACCACTTCCTTTGCTATTAAGCCCTTTTTTCGAGCAGGGTAGAGATTTTAAATTTTTCCTCATTTCTTCCAAAAACGATAACCTCAGTTTTATTTTTATTAAGCTGGAGAAAGTTCTGTGACATCCAAGTATCTATTTCTTCAATGCACTGACAGAGAGTTTCATTGGGAGTATAGTCATTAGGCATTAGAGGTAAATAAATGCGTGTGTCATCAGCATAACTGTGGTAGGAGATTGAATTTTTCTTTATGAGTTTACCAAGTGGTAGCATGTAAAGATTGAGTAATAAAGGACCCAAAATTGAGCCCTGGGAACTCCACAGGACAAAGATGTTAGTGTTGAGGAACAATTTCCAATTTTAACAATAAAACTCCTATCACTAAGATACGATTTTAGCCAGCTGATCACAACACCAGTGAAGCCAACCCAGTGTTCCAGTCGATGAAGCAATATATAATGGTCAACAGTGTCGAAAGCTACACTTAGATCTAATAATACTAAGATGGACCCCTTGCCTGCATCTATATTTAACTGGATGTCACTTGTGACTTTAGCAAGAGCTGTTTCTGTGCTATGGTGGGTCCGGAAACCTGACTGAAAATGGTCAAGGCAGTTGTTAAGTGTTAAAAAAGATGTCAATTGATTAAAAACAATTTTTTCAATGATTTTGCCAATGAACGGTAGATTTGAAATCAGCCTATAGTTGCTTAATATAGATGTGTCTAAATTATTCTTTTTGAGAAGTGGTTTTATAACAGCAGTCTTCAGGGATTTAGGAAATGTGCCCATTTGTAAGGATGAATTTATGATGTTAAGCAGTTCTGGTGCTAGAATATGAAAAACAGATTTTAAAAAAGTGGTAGGTAAAATATATAGTGTACAAGTGGAAGAGGTAAGGCTTTGTACTGTTTTATTAAGTGTTTCAGTATCAATCAAACTAAAGTTAGCCATCCTGTTTAATGTTCCTGTAGTTATTTGTTCTGGTTGCATAGTGAAATGCTTTTGATCTATTATATTCAGTCTAATTTGATCAATTTTAGATTTAAAAAATAACGCAAACTCATTGCATTTTATGGTCGAGATAAATTCGGGTGGCACTTCTTGTGGGGGAATTGTCAGTTTTTCCACTGTCGAAAAAAGAACTCGAGCATTATTTATGTTTTGATTGATAATGTTAGAAAAGAACAACTGTCTAGCTTTACCAGTTTCAGTATTGAAGATTTTAAGCTTTTCCTTATATATATTGTAATGTACTGGGAGTTTGGTTTTTCTCCACTGTCTTTCTGTCTTCCTACATTCTCTCTTCAAAAGCTTAACAGAGAGAGTATAGGGCAGGTTCTGTCACTTTTTGAGTGATTTATGGCCCTTGATTGACCACGCCCCTTTTTCCCACGCTTAGCCCCGCCCCTTTTCCCCACGCTTAGCCCCGCCCCTTTTTCCCACGCTTAGCCCCGCCCCCTTTTCCCACGCTTAGTCCTCCCCCTCCCTCCCACTTCCGGAGAGATCATGTGACCGTGGGAATTCCCACGGTACGGACCCCTCCCATCCGAACCGGTTCCGGAACCCCTCCCATCCGAACCGGTTCCGGTCTGGGCACATGCTGTACACCTGTTACGGCACAATAATAACTAAAACAGCGCGTATTTAAATTATATCAAGTAAATAGTTATGTTTTCTTAAAAGATCTAATTACTATTTTGAAGATGTACATTTTTCACAATAACACACAGTGCTTAAAACTATTAAAACAATTTGTCTTTAGTGTTCATACACTTGTAAGTTGTTTAAACTGCATTTATTAAAGTTATCGAAATTTTTTAGTTCTTAAAACATCAAACAAATATTAAAACATATCAAAACTACATCATGTTAAAAATCACAATATCAAAAACACATGGATATTAAAAAACTGACTTACGTTTTTACATCCACGCTTTGTTGTTGAAAGAAGAACAAAAGGTATAGATCCAGTTTAAAAGATTTAATCCAACACCATCGATATATCCAAAGGTATTAATCCATCTCCAAAGGTATATCCAAAGCTTTAGAGATTTTAATTCCAAAAGCTGTGTAAATGTAATTTCCCGGGAGCTCCGCGAAACACATCCGCTCTCTTACATCCCAAAAGTTAGACTGACATCTCTGAGGTCTACAAAGCAGCCAGACACAGACTCCACCCCTAGACCCTCCCACGACAGGTGATGAAGAGGTGTGGGAAAAGACGACAGTTCCCACGCATTACACAGGACAGTAGGAGGGGCGTTCTTGTAGCTCCGCCCACATTCTACAACCATTAATACCCTCCCACACACCCATTCTGTCTCAAAACACTCAACATGTCTCAAGAGGAAAAGATTGTATAAAGTTTAAAATACATATGTCTTTAGTGTTATTACACATTTTTAAATTAAAACATATTAAACTATGTAGATATTAAAACTACATTGTGTTAAAAATCATGTTTAAAACAATGAAATAAAAAAGCGCGCCTTAGCGGTCACCATACACTTGTAAAATTTAAAAACGTTTAGACATAAAAATAAATAATTAATACATTTAAAAATATAATTCAATAATTAAATAAATAAAAGTTTTAAATTGTGTTTTCTTACAATTATCAAAATGTTTTAGCATTAAAACATCTAAAACAGCGTGTAATAAATTATATCATACAAATAGAACTAATTACTATATTTGAAGATGTACTTTTTTCACAATTACACGTTGTTTAAAAGTATTAAAACAATTTATATCATTAAAACATATATGTCTTTAGTGTTCATACACTAGTAAAATGTTCCATTTTTTACATAAAACATCTGTTTTAAAAAAGTGTTTAAAACAATGTATAAAAGTGTGTTTTTAGCGGTCTCTATACACTTGTAATCATTAAAACATTAACGAGGAAGTTTAAATTGTGTTTTCTTAACGTTATCAAAATGCTTTAGCATTAAAACTTCTAAAACAATGTGTAATGCAATTTTATATCAAACAATAGATCTATTTTCTATAATACATTTTCTAAAATTAAAACATCAAACAAATATTAAAGCATATTAAAACTACATCATGTTAAAAATCACAATATCAAAAACACATGCATATTAAAAAACTGACTTACGTTTTTACATCCTGTCTTGTTATCCTGTTTTATCCGTCACCAAAGGTATTAATCCAACAGCAATGGTATTTCCAACTCCAGAGGTTTAGAGATTTTAACTCCAAAAGTTACAACATACATGTGAGGAGCTCCGCGAAACACGTCCGAACACACCAGAGGCAATCCGTGAATGACATTAGCAATCGAATGCACAGGAGCCTGACGCAAGCTCCACCCATGACACGCGCACGTCAGGTGACTGTTAAGGCCAATTTATACTTCTGCGTCGGGTGCGCGCGGTAGGTACGGCGTAGCATACGCACAGACGCGTACCCTTCGCAGTACCCTTCGCCGTAACCTGACGCGCACCTCCTCAAAAATGTAACTACGCGTCGCGGCGACGCGGACCGCAAGATCTGTGATTGGTCGGCTTGGTAGCATCGCGTTTCCTCCTACGCATTTCCGGCGTGTTTTTCTGCACCGCCCGCCATTTTTAAATTCTAAGTACAGCAAAACTGATAAAAAAAACTAAAAACTTACTGCTTTTCCACCTCGATAAGCTCCAACTCCAATGTGATCCGCTCTCTTTCACTCGCCATTGCTTGTAGTAGCCTAAACTCAAAACAGTCGCGAGGAATCTTCTTCTTCTCTAGGAACCGCGCGTAATCTAAACACAGTGGAACATTAAAACCCTCCGCTGCCAACTAGCGTTTCGGCGCTGTACTGCAGAGCAACGCAGACCTAAACGCAGAAGTATAAATGCTCACGATGGCATCGCCTACGTGCGTAGCCTACGCCCTACACTACGGCGTACACTCGACGCAGAAGTATAAATTGGCCTTTAGACCGTGGGAAATGACAACACAACGCTTGCAAACACAGGAGAATTGTGAAACGTGTCCGTATCCATACAGTCAAAGTTGTGAATGACAGAGTGGAAAGGATTGCACAGTGCCAGACGCTGACTCCGCCTCTAACACATGCACACCCCGTCACACATACGTATGCGGGCATCCTCGTGTCTCGTTGGACAGCCGCGAGTGACGCTTAGGCAACGTCACTCTAAGGGGATTCCCTCCGTGGCGGTCTGTTTTAAAACTCAGTCTCTCAGCACAGTGACTGTGAACCGTCTGACAAGAGTGGATTGAAACACATGCACGAGCCCCGCGCCTCGACTTTGACTGCTGTTTAAGTCTGGAGGAATAAGATAATGGTGAGGAATCATTATTGAATAATATTAATTGTATTATGTATCTATATAATAATTAATATAATCATCACTGTTTTTTCCTAGTCAAATTATACGAAAGACGTTTGGAGATATTTCTGGATTCACATCTGTTCTGAGCCACGAAACATTTCACTGGATTTTTGAGGATTATCAACATTCAGCGCGAGGAATTATGAACCACGAAACATTTCACTGATTTTTGAGGATTATCAACATTCAGCGTGAGGAATTATGAGTCACGAAACACTTCATTGGATCTTTGTGGAATATCCGTGTGTCGATCATCGAGAGGATTAGTCTGAAACACAACACTTCATTGGATCTTTGGGGAATGTCCGTGTGTTGTTCAACGGGCGGAATATTATCCTGAATCACGACAGTTCGATGGATCTTGGGGAGTATAAGCGCGTTGTTCAACGGATCTGAAACACAGCACACTTTGTTGGATATTTGGGAAGTATAAACGTGTTTGTTCAGCGTGTGGAATATTATCCTGATGGGCGGCTCATTTCGTTGGACCTTTGTGGAGTATCCGAGTGTTGTTTAAAGAGTCTGAAACACGGCACTTTATTGGATATTTGTGGAATATCCGAGCGTTTGTTCAGCGAGAGGATTAGTCTGAACCACAAACTCATTTCAATCAAAACCAGCATCCGACTATTCTACGAAATGCAGAGTTTTTCAGGAGCACCCAAATGTATGAAGTTTGTGACGATCTTTTAAACACAGGGGGAGAATCGAGAAATACATCCAGGACAACTGTTAATAACGGTAACAAACTCTTTTTAAATTAAAGTTTGAATGTTATCCCAATTATTAATGGAAAGAGGTGAAACATTCATGAGAAGTTATGTTGTATCTTATAATTACTGATTTATTTTTAGTCATTTGATTGTTATTATTTTTATTCGTTTTAGTTCATATTTCATTGTTATTTTATGGCCCTCCTAACTTTTCACAAGTTATGATTATGTGTTATGAATATTGTAGGCTACACTATTTTTATTTCTGTTACGTTTTGGTGTATTAATGCTACGGGCTGTTGTTATCCATAGTCATTAAACCTCTTCAGTGTCGTCGGCCCGCCGGCGGGAGGCCCCCAAAACCATTACATATTTAAAAACAGTTATATCCTATACTAAACCTAAACTAATCTTGACAAACTACATATCATTTGAAATCTTACATTCTCTAGTTTTCATATTTGATGATTACTTTTTATTTGTTTGATTGTTATTATTTTTATTAATTTGACCGTTATTTGTATTACTGCTACACGTTGTTGCTATTCGGTTTGTTGTTAACCGTACACATTACCCATCATTAATATTGTTTATGAACAGTAATGGTGTTGGAGTATTCGTTTATAGTCTACTAGTAACACATTAAAATTTAAAAAAAAAAAAAATAAAAAAAAATGTCTTTTAAAAGATCTTACACTGATACACAGTCAGACTCAGATGAAGACGTAGAACACATAAGATCAAGGCGTCACAGTACTAATGAACAATTACGTCTTTTAATACGTGAGCAACTAAGGATGCTAAACACAAGTGAACTATCTACATCCGAAAGATTACAAAATATTATAGCCGAACATCGCACATGGTTAGAAACGCCTGAGCGTGATGATAATGAAAATGTACAGTCTGGTAACGGGTTTTTGAATTATAATCAGCAACTACCTAATATGGGGCTTAGTCAGGACGATATACATACGTTGACGACTGAAGGAGGACACGTAGGTGACTTTGTAATAACACCTCGACCGCGTTTCAATGGACTAGAAATCCATAGGACACTGAATCTGCGTGAAATAGATACAAACGATTTGGCAGATTTTAATAATCGTCTACACAATATTTTAAACGAGATTGTACATTTTTCTCAACTGACGGCTGGTGATACAGGCTATGTGAATATAGCATTAACTGGTGACAGCTTACCTACGTCTATAAATGCTGTATTAACACCAGAAACCAACCACGATGCATCATTATTCATTGATCAAATTGAACGTGCTGCACAAAGCAACAGAGACGTGTCAACAGACAACTCTTTATCTCTAAGAGTTTCTGTAGCTATGGACCATCAGGGTGGGGTAGGTCCTCGTAGGAAAATCACAGACATCGCCATAAGTGATACTATTAAACGAAAGAAAATGCATTTATTTTGTCCGGCGAATTTGAACGATAACATGTGCCTTAGTTATTGTCTGACATATTTTTTGAATCCAACATTCACCGATCAAGAGTTGCAAAAAACAGCAAAAGACATACACACTGCCTGTGGTTTTACACCGAATGATAAAATAGGTTTTCATGATCTGAACATTTTCGAAAGAAAATTTAATTTAAAAATTGTAGTTTTTCACAGAGACTGCACAGGAAAGCTACAGGTCTACAAGAACATGGATGAAATACATCCAAAAACCGTGCATTTATTTATCCATGAAGAACACTACTATCTGATCAAAAATTTGAAAGCATTCATAGGCACGAGTTATGTCTGCCAATTTTGTCTCCATGGCTTCAACGATCGCAGGAATCATAAATGCAAATACGTCTGTAATATCTGCAACACCTCCGAATGCCGTACACTTACAGCGTCCAAAAGACAATGTCCAGACTGTTTCAGATACTGCAGAAACACCTTCTGCTACGAAACACATAAACAAGAGCGTACAACTACTGAAAAATCGCAATGTGACACGATAAAATACTGCACTAAATGTCAAAAATTGTATAGAATCGCGAGAAGTGGTGATAAAACCAAACCGCACAAGTGCTCTCCAGAGTACTGTGTACATTGCCATGAGATATTGACAAGCGAAGGTAGTCACGAATGTTACATCCAACCTCTAAAGTCTGAAACAAATGATGAAAAATACATTTATTATGACTTTGAGACAATGTATCAGAATGATAAACATGTGGCTAATTTTGTATGTGCAATGACTCAGACAGGTGAGACGTTTGAAGCTGGAGGAACAGATTGTGTGGCACATCTGATTAAGCACACAAAAGGCTATACGTGTCTCAAAGCGAAGGGTATTACGCTCAATGCAGAGAATGCACAAATAGTCACACTGCATAGTTTAATAGGGTTAGTGCGTGCGTATGTGGAATCACGTGACACGATGCAACTGTTCCCCCGCACAGAGACCATTACACGTAATAAGAGGGGGTTCACATTGCACAATAGATCAATCGTGAAAAGTTTCAGACTTGTGTACAATAAGCGAGTACTCCAACCAGATTATACAACCTTACCTTACGGGTTTTAACAATTGTTTTGAAAATGTGTGAAACAGATGTTTTTGACTGCAGACTGCAACATCCATTTTCAGCTGTTATTAGCGGTCCAAGCAATAGTGGGAAGACTTTTTTTGTAAAGACTCTAATGTATAATTCAGACAAAATGTGTTCTGTGAAGTTTGATAATTATGTGTACATTTATACATGCTGGCAACCTTTATATGATGAACTGTTACATACTTTTGATATTAAATTCATTGAAAACATCCCAAAGAAATTGGATGATGATTCATTATTCCCACCTGGTAAGAGATCCCTATTAATTTTGGATGACGTTATGGGTCAAGCTGCGTCCAATTCTGAAGTCGAGAAGATTTTTACTCAATATGTACATCATAAAAATATGAGTTGTTTACTACTGATACAGAATCTATTTTTCCAGGGTAAATCTACCAGAACAATAGGACTTAACGCAAATTATTTAATAATATTTAAAAACCCCCGAGATAAGCACCAGATAGGTGTTTTGGGTCGTCAGATGCTTCCGGGTAATACAAAGTTTTTTATTGAAGCGTACCAGGACGCAACTAGTCTTCCTTTCAACTACCTGCTAATAGATTATAAAACACAGACGCCTGAAAGATTTAGACTCAGAACGGATTTACTGTCTGACTATCCAGTGGTCTACGTCCAGAAAGGAGTTTAAAATGAGTTCGAGACTTTCCAGAAACCTGTACCTTTTAAAGTTATTATACAAGAGCTCACCCAAACAACGAAAGGTTATTCTGCATTCAGCACCTGACGAGCTCATACTGGCTCTATGTGAAGTGGCCCTCAATATTCTTCACGGTAAGATCCCTCTAACTGCGAAACAGCACGGATCTTTAAAAAGGAGAAAGACTGAAATAAAATACGTTGCTAATAAAAAGATCAATATCGCAAGAAAAAGACGTATGATTAACCAAAAAGGAGGGTTTCTACTACCTCTTCTAAGTGTAGCATTACCGTTCATAACTAGCCTGATAACTAGAAACTGAATCTGTGGAGAGAAAAAATGCAACATACTGAAAAATTGTATCTTGTGCCAAAGCACCAATTGGATAGACTAAGGAATGCGCCGCCACGTGAAAATATCCATACGTCCGTGGAGGAAAACTTGGATTCATCTATAAGAGAGATATTACAGAGACATGACCTGGGCACCCATGAAAAAGCAAAACTATACACTCACATGTTACAGAGATTTCTGTCTGTGTCGAAGCATAACGATGTGGAGAGCAACACTTTAACGCTTACAGTGCCTAGTCAGGAGGGTGAAAATGAAGAGACACCTGTCACCTCTCATAGTGTAGCTGATAGGACTGACACCGACTCTGAAGATGTAATCGTATCAGAGGTGCTAAACAACGTGTCTCGAAGAAGCTTGAAAAATGTAAAATACATTTTGGATAAAATGTCTAAGGCCAAACAGCTGTCTTCATGGACAGACACTGGAGAATTTGTTTATAAAGAGAAAATCATTGCAGGATCTCATATGCTTGACCTGCTGAAAAGCGTAACAATGCCTCAAATGATACGCGACGAACGTAGGCCAACAGGATGGAGTGAATTTCTGGATGCGTTTTCCACTTTAAACATACCTTACTCGACTATAAGCAACAATCATGTTAAACGCATGATTGATTCACTTAAAAGAAAAACAGACTTAGATAGTTTTGGAGATGTACCGACAAAGTCTTTGAAAAAACGAAGACATCGTAACACGTCACCACATAACCCTTCAGACACTCCTGATGCAGATGTATTTAAATCGCCTGCATTAGACACTAAACAATGGTTACATTTTTAACAATTATTTGTATTGGTATAATTGGAGATGTTTATGTGTTTTACAAATATTATTGAGTGTAAATTTGTGTATATCATAATTATGTAACTGTATTTTAAGTTGTATACTAATGTCTGATGTCAATAAAGAAAAGAAAACGTTTAATCTGTTTTACAAGTTTGTTTATTCACCACACGCGTAAACAATACATCATACCTTACATTAATACATCTGAAATGTTTTACCAGACTGTACACATTGAATGCATTTAAATGTTTTACCGTTACAGAGACTAGGCTTCAATTTTTTCACAAAGAGAGAGACCATGATGTCATTTTTTAACAAATCATTATGATACATTTTTATAACATTCTCATATTCATAACCTCTTGATATATAATACAGAAAAAACACACAATGTTGTCCACAGGTATCAGAAGCATAATCTTGAACTTGTTTGCCTGAGTACTGAACGACTGTAGAATTGTTTTTTAGAAAGTTATGAAAAGATGCAGGAAAACGATGTGCATCTGGTGCGTTACCAAAGCTGTCAAAAAAACAGCTGACGCCATCTCGACGTATGTATGCAGCGATCCAGTGTTCCCCTGGTTCGTCTGAAGCTTGTGTATTCGCAATTAGCATGCATGGTATATCCTTTAAAGGCTCTTTGGGCAGGTAATCGCTCGGTAGTACACCTAAAAAATTTGTGTTACAGGAGATTTTATCCATCAATCCCGTCAGTTGCACTGTGTTCATTTCAGTAGTGCTCTGCGAACACCTGTCTCCGATTTGATATCTCTATAATTGAGTCAAAGACTGAATATATTAAAATATTAACCGGGTGTGCGAGGGGTACTCTGAAACGTACTTCTAATCTAATATTTCCTGATCTAATCAGCGATACGTGCTGACCACATTCCTCGTCGGGTGTCAGGTTAAATGCGTAGAGAGTGTATCCTTGCAGGAAATCTTCACGATCTATAACCATAGACTGATTCTTTAGATGTCTGCCGGTGGCTGTCACTAGCTGATAAAACTCTCTCACGGCAGATCCGTTATTATATTCTGGCTGAAAAGGACGGGACGGGATCTGATGCCCATCACAGGTCAGCGTCAGATATTCAAGGTCAAAGTGCTTAAAGGCAAAAGGATTTTTGTCGTAAGCACCAGAAAAGGCAGTGTTTTCCGTCATGGCCAAAATGATAGATTTCGGTAGTGTCCCAAGGAAGAGATTTTCATGGTTAGATACGCGTGCCCCTGCTGGTACGGAGAAATTTTTCACACAGACTCTATCTATGGGGTATTTAGCAGTGGTCGAAAGAAGAGCTTGTGCATGTCCCAAGCGCACTGCAGGGGATACGGTGACTCTTTTCACAAAAAGCGAAGCCGATAGTATATTAAGCTTATAATCGATGGCATCATTACGCATCAGACAGAACGCGTCTTTTGCGCGAGTTAAACGAATCCGTATATCCACTCCGTTCAATAATAACTTCGATTGAAAGAAGATGTCGCTGTGAATTGGAGCTAGTAGCTCTACAACACTACTGGCATTTGTGAACGCTGCTCTCTTTGTTAACCCGACGTTTGCCCCTCCAGGATCCGTAGCATCTATGTGAGCTGATGAATCTTTGTAGAATAACCCTGCTGAAAAGTTACTCTCGAGAGTGTCTTTTCCATAATTAATGAGGGCTTCAATGATACATCTGTAGGGGTATGTATTGGAACTTTGAGACACTAGACGGTCGCCTAAAGAGACGTCGACCTGAGAGAATATCGTCGATCCGGCATAATTAATTAAACCCGTCGGAGCTCCATCAGGAATATCCGTTCCATCCGGAAGAGTTATTTTGATGCGTGTATATAGCAGAGTGTTATTCAGATCTGTGTAATCTTCACCAGCCCCCGCTATAAAGAATTCGATGGGAGACGAATCTGTTAAAGCTGACACTGGGCTTATCTCCACATACGTATTTTTTTCAATAGCTGTTTGTGTCAAAGGGAGCGTAAACAGATCCAGCTCTGATTTAACGCACTCGTCAGACATGCAGTGTAACAGAGACATGTTTTAGAAAATAGTGATACCCCGTCTTTTTAAATTTGTAGATCTTTTCACACGTTTCGTGCTAGTTCTTCGCTTGCTTTTTGTAACTGAGCGTGTTTTGCTAGTGCGTCTAGTCTTCTTTACAGCAAGGACACGCCCTCTTCTCATACGGGTACCTGGAGGTTTACGTGACATCACCATCAGGCCATGGCCTTCCTGTCCATTTTCATCGTTATTATTATAAGACTTTGTTAGAGCGCTGGTGACAACATCACTCATTATGTTTTTAGCTGCTGACTTTAGATGCGGTTTTGCTATATTGATCCCCCTTCTAAAAAAAGGCAGAGCCATTCGAAAAAGGCCTTTAAAAAGTCCACCAATCCCTGAAGCAAAACCGGACCCGTACATAACACCGCCTCCTGCGTAGCCCGGAAGCCCATTACCGGCCTGAGCCCGGTAGTATGATATGTATCGTTCGGGATCCGCTTTGTACGGAGTGAGATAAGCCATTTTAAAACGGTTGATGTTTCACAGGTCTAAAATGTAGTTTGGTAACAACCTTTCCGTAGGTGAAACGGACGTCCTGGTTTAAATCGTCTTTTACATCAACAGAGATTTCTGTGATGCTGCTCTTATTAACCCGTACGTAATGAGCTTTGTCGTATCTGACACTGACTGTTTGGTTAGTCTCACCATCTATATATACAGTTGCTAATAAAGGTACATAGGCATCACCAACTGATTGATAGTCGATTATGTCTGTGTATACATATAATGTGTAGAATCCAGCTCTTATATCAGCCTGGTATGGAGCATATGTGATGTGAGTGTCTTGATGTTCATCCGAACTGTTTACAGTTTCTATAGAAATCCCTGGTTTTAAACCTAGGATGATCGCTAGTTTGCCGTAAAATGTCAGCGAAGTTCCGTGAGGTGCTTTCAGAAATACCTTATTCTTTATACGGTCGTAGACGAGACGTACCCTCTGGGGGAGAGAGACATTTATATCCCTGAGCAGAATGGGGACGTCCTCGTAATATCCACATTTTAACGTATTCCGACTCGTTGATAATTTTAGAGCATTCTGAAACGTGTCGCCCCTTACATCAAGCAGTTCGTAGTTATTCTGTAGTAGACGTTGTTCACAAACAATAATAAAAACAGCGTCATCCTCATTAAATGTATACCATGTCAATGGATATTCAAATTCGACCAATGCCACCTCCCACAGACCTTTTAAATTTATACTTCTAGCCAGTCTAGTTCTGTAATTAGATATATTGTTATCAGGGTAGATGTTCATCGATGCGTTGCATGGAAGCGTGACGTAGAATCCTTCCTCAGCCATGGTTATTATTTAATGACATCTATCATGAAGTCTCTACGTCTTTAACGGTTCCTGCAGATCCAACACCTGTTTTTCAGCTATCCAACTGTTAAATTTGGACGGCCAACCCCACCATTTGACTAGAACGTATGTGACTTTTCCACGTTTTTGTTTATGCAGAATCTTCTCAATCTTAAATGTTTTATCATCACTAACAATAATTTTTTGTAGTTCTTCCTCATAAAAACATCCATCGATAATTTCACCATCGTAGTCTTGTAACCGGTATACGGGTGGGATACGTGGAATGCACGCGGTTATGGTGAAGTATTCCTCTGTATAATTCTGCTCATACCCCTTAGTAAAAATCCCTCGGACTTTAGAGACTCTCACAACATCCCCTACAGAGTATTTAAAGACGGGTGTCTCTTTACGTATTTTTCCGTATAAATTATTAAACACTACCGCCTCATTTTCTTTATGAACGTCCAGCGGACGCATTTTGATGGATTTGTGATAACTACAATTATAACCCTCTGTCAGGTCCTGCAGTATATCACAGTAGCGTTTGGAGTTTACAGCCGTTAAAAACTTCCACATTCGTCCTTTTAGAGTTCTATTAAACCTTTCGACTACACACGCTTTTAAATCGGTTGCTGTGGCAAAATGATGTATGCCGTATTTTTTCATCAGCAGTTGAAAATGTTTATTGAAAAACTCTGTCCCCTTATCTGTTTGTAACTTTAGCGGCACGCGTCCTTCTTTCAGGATAGATTCGAAGGCTTTAGTCACTTCCGGGCCCGTCTTATTTTTCAATGCACGTGTCCATGAGTACTTGCTGAATAAATCAATAACTGTAAGAATAAATTTAATATTATCATTCTCTTTTGAGTATGCGGTCATATCGACCAAGTCGGCCTGGAATTGGTGGTCCTTACCGTATACAACTACACGGTTCCGTTTATAATTTATTGGTGCAGTCTTGTGTAACGTATATACATCCTGTTTGGATAACCATTCGTTAATATCCTTATCATTTAATTTTACCCCGTATTCCTGTAACACAGTCTGTTTTAATCTGTCCTTACCGCCGAAAGCTCCGGGGCTTGAGGGATTATAGTAAATTTTTTTCATTAGCTCTGACATGTTACTACCTCTGTCACTCTCCATAAAATAATGACCAGTTGTCTTGATGTCATACAGATTTTTATTTCAGGTATCTATATGGTTCATCCAAACATCAAAACAAATTTTACACACATTTCAAAATTTTTCTCCAGCATGTATTCAACTAAAATATCAATCATTTTACAGACATCGGGATATTCATTCCTTGACAATTTACAAACATCAGTTACATACGTACAAAGACATAATATATTTCCTATTCTAAGAGATTCCTTGCATTCAGGCATCAGTTCAAGAATGTTGTTGATAGTCGTACAAGGTGTGTGTTTGACGGACACGTTTATCATATTATTCCATTCATTTGATATTCCCCTCACAGTGTTCATCTGATACGATAATTTTGTCAGACGTTTATCAGCCATAGATGCGGTATCATCTGGTGCATGATTATCATCGATAATCTTGTACAGCAAGTTTGATATTTCACGTTTTACACATGATTTAAAGAAATGTTTGGCAATCCAGGAGGTGCAGCGGTTCCACATTTTCACACAAGGACAGATTCAGGGTTTTCAGCATCAACGAGTTTCCAGTTGTCAACAGCGTTGTATACGATCTGTTCACAGGTTTCATCGACTAGTTTCTGTCTGATAGATGCCAGCTGTTCCACTATGTACATTTCATCTTTGAGCTCAAACAAAATCGTCTCGATAGATCCCTGGATTGTTTGCAGATGCGGTGTGACTCCACACAGGTTCAAAGCCTGAGCTAAGATGGTTTTCAGCTCAGGTTTGAGGAGTTTCAGACTGATCTCGTCAAAACATCCGTAAAAATAATAAGGTGTAGGCTCAAACAGGCACGAATGTCTTGTTTGGGATGGATGGTCTACGGTACATCCAACACAATCCTTCTTCATTTGCTTATCAATCAGATATTCCAATATGACAGTAACGACGGCTTTAATAATCCTGTGGCCAGTATCACCAAGGCACCCGTCCAGCTCGTCACTGGATGTGACGTCAGGGGTCTCAGCCGCAACAGTAGCAGCAGCAGCAACACATCCACCAACCCCGTAGGTCGTGAGGAAGGCAAGATTGTGAAATCCAAGTTCCATACAAAATTTATTTAGCCATTCGACACTTCTTTCCGATGGATTTGATAATCCTTTTGTAGTATATCCATCAGCAGATCCGGAAGGGGAGAATGGTGGGATGATATCCTCTTGAGACATGTTGAGTGTTTTGAGACAGAATGGTTGTGTGGGAGGGTATTAATGGTTGTAGAATGTGGGCGGAGCTACAAGAACGCCCCTCCTACTGTCCTGTGTAATGCGTGGGAACTGTCGTCTTTTCCCACACCTCTTCATCACCTGTCGTGGGAGGGTCTAGGGGTGGAGTCTGTGTCTGGCTGCTTTGTAGACCTCAGAGATGTCAGTCTAACTTTTGGGATGTAAGAGAGCGGATGTGTTTCGCGGAGCTCCCGGGAAATTACATTTACACAGCTTTTGGAATTAAAATCTCTAAAGCTTTGGATATACCTTTGGAGATGGATTAATACCTTTGGATATATCGATGGTGTTGGATTAAATCTTTTAAACTGGATCTATACCTTTTGTTCTTCTTTCAACAACAAAGTGTGGATGTAAAAACGTAAGTCAGTTTTTTAATATCCATGTGTTTTTGATATTGTGATTTTTAACATGATGTAGTTTTGATATGTTTTAATATTTGTTTGATGTTTTAAGAACTAAAAAATTTCGATAACTTTAAGAAATGCAGTTTAACCTCTTAACCTTTGCCAGAGCGAGGGCGCTCTGAGCGTTTTTTTTTTTTAAATCGTTCAAAGTTACTATCAGATTCAATGTTAATACCTTGACAAACTATACATCATTAAAAAGATATAAGACTGAAGGTTTAGTATTTGACCACTATTGTATTCTGAGAATCTTATAGTGACAGTTATGTCTTAATTTGTGTCTGGAGTTATGTAATCAAAAAATGAGTCGATACCTTTAATATGAATTATGAGCGTCAGCCGCTTCCATTCAGAAAAAAACTCCAGTGAGATCGTCACGACAGAGCTTGACAAAACAACGTCCATCAGGGCTTTTAGCTCAAAAATGTGCAGATTTGGAGAAATATTGATAGATTCTCATAGGTTTACATCAGATTTATATAGACAGGAATCATATTTATTGAATATCTACCCAAATGCGTCGATTTAATCATTATGAGCGCTGGAGACTCTGATGTACTGTGTTTTCAATACATACTGGCAGCCTGAGGGCGCCCTGTGCACATATGGACTCCAAATTTGGAACACGAAGAAGAATCATATCATGTGACATTTCAGGAAGTCCATCACGACGTAAACACTAACAGAGATCGCTGTAACATGCAGATAAAGATGTTTTGAAGACAATAAACATGATTGCAATGATATTTGGTTTACCTGTGTTCTTCGAGCCATGTCAGGTATTTTCAGAATAATAGATTATATTTATAATATAATGCTAATCGATATAGACTTTATCATGGTGAAGAATATTATAAAATACTATATTTTCTGTCCGATTTTTTTATCTGAAGCCAAATCAGAGCACAGAAGGTTATTTAAAACACTCGACTTGTGCTATAAAGTAAGTTTTAGAGCACAAACATGGTTTTAATCTCATAAATTGTCGTGTATTGATGGTGTGCTAAGCTAACATGCTAGCTAGCCCTTGGTGCACCTGCTACCTAGCTGTTATATTTATGAGTATTTCTAAATAGGACTGCTTGCTGAAATGTTTCTTTTTTCAAGAAGGTCATTTTATATAGTTTCAAATGTAAGGTGAGAACTTTGAGAACTTTCCCTAAAAGAGATTAGGGGTTGAAACAGTGTGAATAGCCAGTCGTTAGTAATTATAATGCAGACAAAAGAAAGCATATTTAGAGCAATAACCAGAGGCTGGAGAGGTGTGAATGTGTGCAGGGGAGACTGACACTGAATGGAGATCGTTTAGACCACAACACAATAGAGAAAATAGACTGAATAGATGCTTAGAAAATGACAATAAACATCAGTTTGCATTTTAGAGTCTAATCAAAATAAAATCGTTTGACATGATCTTGAAAAACATTTAACTAAATAAAGAGTTTTAGACATATCATCTTCAGATTTTAAATATAACATGGTCAGACATGTGGCTTTAGCTGCAGTGCATTTCTAGATTGCTACAGGGCCAACTTCAATTTTATTTTCATGAAAATATTTCATAAAAATAAATTTCTAATAACTTGACAAAACTTTGAAGCTATTTATAACATTTATTTTTCATTATGACAATAATTAATTCTACATTTGCAATAAACTGCCAGGTGTCAGCTTTCAAATGAGATCATACTTGTGCTTTTAGAACAAATGGTTCATGAACTGTATCTGTTTCAGTTTGGGTATGCCATTTCTGGGGATTTTTCAAAATTGGGGGTGAAGCTTAACAGGTTAAACAACTTACAAGTGTATGAACACTAAAGACAAATTGTTTTAATAGTTTTAAGCACTGTGTGTTATTGTGAAAAATGTACATCTTCAAAATAGTAATTAGATCTTTTAAGAAAACATAACTATTTACTTGATATAATTTAAATACGCGCTGTTTTAGTTATTATTGTGCCGTAACAGGTGTACAGCATGTGCCCAGACCGGAACCGGTTCGGATGGGAGGGGTTCCGGAACCGGTTCGGATGGGAGGGGTCCGTACCGTGGGAATTCCCACGGTCACATGATCTCTCCGGAAGTGGGAGGGAGGGGGAGGACTAAGCGTGGGAAAAGGGGGCGGGGCTAAGCGTGGGAAAAAGGGACGGGGCTAAGCGTGGGAAAAAGGGGCGGGGCTAAGCGTGGGGAAAAGGGGCGTGGTCAATCAAGGGCCATAAATCACTCAAAAAGTGACAGAACCTGCCCTATACTCTCTCTCTTAACTGTTGAATTAAGCTTCCATGGGGCTTTCTGTTGTTTACTGACTTTCTTAAGTTTGAATGGTGCTATATTATCCATAATATCTAACATTTGTAAATTAAAATGATCCATCAAATCATCTACTGAGTTTGATGTGTGGCTCAAAAATTTTGAGCAAAAAACTTGTTCAAAGAGAGCATTGGTATGATCATTAATAGTTCTTTTTTCTATCATCACAGAGGTGTTAGAATTATGAGGAGACATAAAAACATCAAAGAAAATGCAGAAATGATCAGACAATGCCAAATCCTTTACAGTCACAGAAATATCAATACCCCTTGTGATCACCAAGTCAAGTGTGTGACCAAGGACGTGTGTTTTTTCCTGTACATGTTGAGTTAAGTTGAATGTATTAAGCAGTGAAAGTAGTTCACTAACATAGTTGTTATCTGGATTATCTACATGCAAATTGAAATCCCCAGTGATTAAAACACAGTCAAACTCTAAACAAATAAAAGACAATAGTTCACCCAGTTCATCAAGAAAAACTCTAGGGGAGTGCTTAGGTGGTCTGTAAATGACCAGTAATAGAATTTGAGGGGTATACAGCATCAGACCTTGCCTATAGTTTGATCACTGTGAGCTTTCAAACAGCTTTAACTTACTACACACCCTTGAAGCAGTGTGTCCCATTCAGGAGTGCAAACAGAGCCACTGATAAGCAGTGCTTTTACAGTCCACCAGTGGCGGATTCAATTACAATAGTCAAATCATAATCTTCACCATTATTATTGGCAGAACATTCATTTTCATAAGCTGCTCGGAAATAAGCTGCACGGAAAGTTGTTTTCACAAAAAGTGTCTGTTTACTTTGGTCGCTTGTCCAGGGAAATTATCCCAGACCCAGAATTTCCTTTATAAAACAAACAATATCTTTTTGCTTCAATGACTTAATATCAACAAAATATCCGACATTATACATTATTGATTTCCAGAATCTTTGGACATGTTGTCTTCACATCTTTCTAATTTGGTATTATCATCAAATACCACTAATTACAGATTAATTACTAATTACTCCCAGCATTGCTGGACCCTCAGTCACTCCTCAGATATTAAATATAGCCATCGTCTACAATCATAAATACCAGGATATATGCATTCATTTTTTATAAAACTATAATTTCCAATTCCTTTCATTATAAACAAAGATGGATGGTAAATCCATTCCTTTCACTGCCCCCATTAAAGACCCGTTAGGTTCAAAACACAATGTTTATCAAACTAAACCTAAACATAATTTAAATTATTATTTTACCACTAAAATATAGAATTGATTCCCATTTTGCTTAATGAAATATTCCTTATCTTCATATCCCTGCTAATCATACTCAATGCCTTATTATTTTATCTGAAACTCACTTTTCATACCATTTCATTACTGTCTCAGTCCCACTTATCTCTACTGTTTTACAGAAACCAAAATATCATATTACTCATATCTCAATCTCCTATTTCACACAGACAGCCTTATTGACGCCTGCTACTTTAATCCTTATCATATACATTTAAGTTCTCTAGACATCTAATGTCATGCATCCATTTACTGGATGAAGAAGTAAAAACTTTATTTCTACTGGCAGTTCGACATTTTATCTGCATTTTCAAGCCAACAACCCACTGTCTGTTCACATTTTACACACATGTTGAACGCAGCCACAACAACCTTTTAGTTTCTCGCTGCCTTGTTCACTGATTCCCGCACAACTCTCCGTCTTGTGGTGCTCAATGTTCCCTCCCCTGGAAAATCATGATATTTGGTCCTGCATACATTTTTTCTCATTTGACAGAAAACCGGCGTATCATATTTGGCAAGCTTGCTTTGAGACTCCATACTGGATGTTTCTTTTTCTCTGTGGATTTACCGTTCGACGCGCGCCTAATAATTTGTCGGACGTCTCCAACAGATCAGTTAAAGGTGCCCTAGAATGTTTTTTTTATTATTTTATAATGTTTCCTGGTTGCCCTTATAATGTTAGTATGCTTTTTAGATCAAAAATAGTCATAATTTAGAAAGAAAAGGCATTTTTCCTAGCCTGATATTAGCCTCTGATTTGAGCACTCTGTTTGAAGGGGCGTGTCTGCTGTGAGAACCGGCCACTGCTGTGATTGGCTGCTGTGAGAACCGGCCACTGCTGTGATTGGCTGAAATGCTTGCATATGATAATATGACATGTGAAACTCTCTCGAATACTTTTACTACAGATATTATACGTTTTTACTATTACAGCTATCGAGATTAACGAATCATGAGATGTTTTTAAAGTATTTAGATATATTCCCATCACATAAAATGTTACCGTGATGAGCATTGAGCAGAAGAAAGTCTGTGGATCGCGAGAATGAAGATCTTATAATTGCAAAGCAGTTTCTGCACTCTCTCTAATGCTTTACCCAATGCAAACACGATGATGTACATACAGTAAGAGCTTCGTTGTGCAGTAACGTGCGTCAATGATTTCATAACGAGTTGTCCAGATAAACTAACGCTAGAAAGATTGTTCTTTGAACGCTTTCTGTATATAATTTATTCACAATTTAAATAAGTTTTTTTTCATCCTACTAGCTAAAAGAAACGATGTGAAGTTGATATTTTAGTCACAGGTTTGACTTACTGATGTATAAACAGTATTGAATGATTTAAAGAGAAAGTTTACCTGTCTGAACTTGAACAATTACACATCAGAAAGTGTTGCTTGTTAGCTCGATCCGAGGCCAGCTCTGTATTGGCCCAAGTTGAGGAAACAGTCGTCGGTGAAATCTTATAATATTAAATAATATTAACCCATTGTTTCTTCAGAGGCTCGGATGAAGGAACTAAAAAATACTTTTGTGTTCATGTGTACATCCAAACACTGAGCTACTGCTATGCTTCGGCTGCGCAGTTCCGACCTGCATTGAGGGCTGGCATATGCAAATTTTTGGAGGCGTACATATTAATGATCCCAACTATTCCGTCATAGTCGGTATTATGTGGAGATTCGCCTGTTTTTCAGGGGTGTTTTTTTAAAAACGAGATTTAAATAAGAAGGAGAAAACAATGGTGTTTGAGACTCACTGTATGTCATGTCCATGTACTGAACTCTTGTTATTTAACTATGCCAACATAAATTCAATTTCACATTCTAGGGCACCTCTTAAAGTTTTTTTCTAGGACCTACCATTTTCGTACAGATGCACTGAAAGTGACAGAAGTGTAAATGTTACAACTTACCCCATATGCTGGGTTAATTGCAACAGAGAGAGGGGTTAGTTGTAACACTTGTGTGTAACACACATATTTCAGTACTATTTTATCTGTGTAGTTTGATATTGTTTGTACATCCCTCATCCAATTATCGTTCTATTATTACAACTAACCCCGCCGTGTAAAAAATATTTTAAGCCTAGCTAACAGTTGCTAGGAGTTTCGGACATGTTTCAAAACGGTGCTATGTTTTAGCCAACAAGACAGTGATTAATGTCAAATAAAGTTAGATTTGGTGATGTACACACCACACTCAGAAACTGACAAAAAAAAACCTATGATGAAAAAATGTACTTGCATGGTGTCAAAACACTCTTTGTCCAGTATCTTCACGAAATCTTATCAAAACTTTCCACAAATTCGCGGGAGACCGTCTTCTGGCAGCGGGAGAAAAAGAGCGGAAACACAACCTTGATCCTGACTAACTATGTAAAAGGTCTGTGTTACATTTAAAGGGATAGTTCACTTTGAAATTAACTTTTGGTATGTTTTAGCTTACCTCAAGGGCATCCAAGATGTAGGCGTCTTTTTTTCCACAGTATTTTCAATTTTGATGTTTTTAGGTCAAACCGTTCTTGTCTGTCAGTCATATAATGCAGGTCTATGGGGTCCACCTCAAAGAGCATACACAGAGAAGTCCAAATTAAACATGATTTAATGACTCGTAAATGTAAGTACACATTGATGGCCTAAGACACGAAACGAGCGGTTTGTGTGAGAAAACAAACAGTACTTATATAGTTTTTACCTCTTGTAAACACAGCCACGGCCAAGTGATCTGAGGGTGCCGGCGCTTCGGTCTTTTCCGGAAAGCACCGGAAGTGATCTCTCGCGCGTGTACGTCACTCATACAATAGTTTTATTTAAAAAAAAATTTTTTATTGTTTTCTTTTACGACGGTTTAAACATCCCGGATAAGCGCAAATCAGTACCCTTTTAACTAGCCTTCTTCCTTACAATCTCTGTTCTGTGTAAACAATGAGTGACGTACACGCGCGAGAGATCACTTCCGGTGTTTCCGGAAAAGACCGAAGCGCCGGCGCCCTCAGATCACTTGGACGTGGCTGTGTTTACAAGAGGTAAAAACGATATAAATACTGTTCGTTTTCTCACACAAACCGCTCGTTTCGTGTCTTAGGCCATCAACGTGTACTTACATTTACGAGTCATTAAATCATGTTTAATTTGGACTTCTCTGTGTATGCTCTTTGAGGTGGACCCCATAGACCTGCATTATATGACTGACAGACAAGAACGGTTTGACCTAAAAATATCAAAATTGAAAATACTGCAGAAACAAAGACAGGTGTCTTTGTTTCCATCTTGGATGCCCTTGAGGTACGCTAAAACATATCAAAAATTAATTTCAAAGTGAACTATCCCTTTAACCCCGCGTTAGGTTGTGCCCCGCGCTCCCCTATATATGCCATATTATAGGCAACATTGATATGCAAATGTATAAGGCCTCTAAATGATCAACAGGATCAAAACTTTTCTGAAGAACCTGTTTCACACAATCTCTCTGACTGATCGTAGATCTTTTATCAAGTAAAAATGTTTTAGTATAAACCTCCTTCAGCTCGTGCTTCACGTGTCTTTCTGCTGTAAAATCTCTGATTTTTATCAAGTAACGTAAGAATAACTTAGCTTAGGTTCACTTCCTAACATATTTTTTAGGAAACAGTGTTAAAGTCTCAAATATGATCATCAGGTTTTTGATGAAGGTTTATTTGTTCATCTCTCGGTCATCATTGTATTGCATTGCATTAGGCCTATGTGTTTTAAAACTACAGCGCTTTGATCATAAAACTAAACCTTTAAGTGTCATCTTATTACTGGCAGATGTAGAGTAGCCTATAGCTTATCAAGTTCACTAGAGGGAGCCAGATAACTACATTGAAAGAGTGAAGTCTGAAGTGCGCGTGCACGATAAGAAAAACAAACATACCATTTCCCAAGAATTTTACAGCCTCAGTTGCCCAGTTCAGTCGCTGGTTTATAGGATAACTATATTGCATAACTGATAAAAACATTATGAATTTGACAGAGCAAAGCAAAGCTAGAGAACGCTTGGTGTTCAACACACATAATACACCTATGATGATAGCTAATATAATTCAACATAATTTCATGAAAGTTTGTAGGCTATCTATACCACGAATGTTATTTACGGCAAAAACCCCCCCAAAAAAACCATATCATATGGACAAAAACTATTTTTTGGCATAGCCTGTAAAATGGCACGAAAAATAACAATCGTTGTATAGCTACACGGAACAACTGTGCAAGTTGTTGGAGCAAGATAGTTTGGATAATATTTATATTTCTCACTTAAAACTAGTGAAGAACTAACTGAAGAATTAGAAATGATATATTTTGAGCCTCAGTAGGCCGGTGGTGGGCACTTTTGAAACATCTCGCGGCACGATGTAAATACAAATAAACAAAACATCTCCAGTTAACAAGCAGAGCATTCATTTCGTTCGCTTGTTAAATAAGAGGCGATCTAGAGCTGAAATGTGTTGTTTTTTAAATCAAGTGACCAAAGTGCTCGTGTCCGCTGCGATCAGTGGTGCGGATAGTGTTCTCTTGTGGCTCGCGCACAGTCTTCACTCGGACGCACGCTTCAATCCGTTGATGAGACTCTCTATTCGTTCCGGTGAAATCACAAAACAAAATGCACACAAACGTGTCCCTGCCTGATATTCAACCAATGATAAACATAATCGGTTTTAATGAGGATTAAAAAAACCTATAGCCAACGAGTGCAGATTAGAACCATAGACTGTAAAAAATATGGACAAAGCGTCTGTGACCTCACCCATAGACTTTCTGAAGAACGGTTTTGAGGCCGTTTATGGGGGGTATGTGCGGCGCCATCTTGGAAAATGTTTTCAGAAAGGATACAGAGGTGGTGTGATGTGTTGGGTCAGATCATGGCCGAGACGTCAAATTTCAGGAATTCCACTCGGCGCAGCCCGTTATCAGCTGTCAATCAAGCTGTCAATCAAAGTTAACCACGCACTTATTTGTCATACATTTTATATCTAAATACGATCTAAACTAACGAGTTATGGCGCTTTTCCACTGCGTGGTACGGCTCGGCACGGCACGGCTCGGTTTGCTTTTCCACTGCAGTTAGTACCGCTTCAAAGTGGGTGGGATTATAGACTGATCGTTATAGTTTATCCGCTCCTCGGCAACCAAACGTGAGGAACGTCTGCACTTCGTCCACTGAACACGATTCAGCCATTTCTTTTTTGAAAGTTTTTTATTCTTTCCTTTTTTCTTCAAGCAAGTACTTTTAAAACAGGTGCTACAGCGGTGGCTGTTACTGGCTATTTAAATCGTCTATGATTTAAATCTAGCGGGTTTGATATCTCGCAAATGACGCTGGTAGTGATGATTCTGTCTGACCAATCAGTGATCTGCAGTGTGTTTACGTCACATTTTAGTATCGGTACGGTACGCTTGGAACCTCAACAGAGGTGGTACCATTTAAAGCGAGCCGAAGCGAGCCATACCGTACCGTACCATGCAGTGGAAAAGCTCCACAAGTGAGCCGTACCGAGCCGAACCGTACCGTACCATGCAGTGGAAAAGCTCCACAAGTGAGCCCCCCCTATCGCATGTGAGCGGGGAAAAAAGCAGCATCAGGAAGTGTCACGTGATATCAGGTCTCGCGATGTAACGAATTGCTTTACGGCAAAAAAGATCGGATAAAATAAGCATCAAACAGAAATAACCCAGCGCCCTATACATGTGGCGTTCGAGGCGCACATACAATACAGACTGCCGACAGTTAAAGGGTACATATCATGCTTTTAAATCGTTCCTTTTTACATATAAATCATTTGTGGTCTATATAAAGCAGAACTGCAATGCTCTGAATTCCTCATTATTATAGCTCCACAGGCCCCTTTTCTACACCTTTTCTGATGTGCGTCTGAGATCAACTCGTTTTGGTGCGGTCTCTTTAAATCCAGCTCGCAGAGGTGACACTTGGTTCAACTCCACCCCGTTCGGCCATTTTTGTAGTTTGATAGCAGAGATACGATTATTTAGCGGAACAAAAACTTTTTATTCACACGTTATTAACAAAAAGTCAACAACGGAAGACTTGTCCATCAAGCCTTACATGTTCGAGCCAGAGTCGGAGCGAGATGAAAATAAAGACGACGAACCTGCATAACTGTTAGCAGAGTAACTCACGCAGACAACAGGGATTACTATTTCACATCAACCAGTTTCTTTCTGACTGGCGCAGTTTATTTAAACAGACACATGTGCATTCATTCAGTCACTAATTAGGTCACATGACATACACTCTGCAATATGATTGCTTGGTTACAAAATAAAATAAACAAATCAAATCAAATATAAATGAGAGCACAATATAAATCTCAACACCCCCACTTGCTCTCACATTTCTATTTCATCATTTCTAGTTCATCACTTCAATAGAAGTACAAAATTCATACACCAAACATAAAGGAGTTAAATTTCATTAACTTGAACCAGAGGTGGGAGACTCGAGTCATATGACTTGACTCGAGTCGCAATTTTCTGGACTTGAGACTTACTTGACTAGATATCTGATAAGACTCGACTTGACTTTAGACTTGCTCCTTGTGACTTTAGACTTGACTCGGACTTGTGCCTATTTACTTGAAATGACTTGTGGAAAAACATTTTTTCAATTATTGTGATTTTTTATATATTTAAGAATGAACTATATATTTTCCAATAAGTCGGCGAACCGCTAGGCGCTATCAGGAAGCCGCTTGCCGCCTGCCAAAACAGCAGATCCCTCCGCGGACACAGCAACAACATAAATAAGAGGGAGCGCGAGCGGTAAAGCACTGTGTGTTCGGGTTGAAGGAGAATAAAACGATTCGCGGCCGCGGGACTCCCGCAAACTAGAAATATCTATGAATAAAACATAAAAACTAATACATTTTTATTCATCTGTTGCAGAAAAGCAATAAGAAATTCTATTTCTAACAAAATAGAAACGATTGACAGGCCAGAGTTTCTATTTCTAACAAGTTTGCAGCATTAAACGATGCAGCCAATCACAGACATATGTGTTGATTTCTTGAACGCAATAATGGCCAATCAGAAGCATTTACGATGGACTCCCCTCACCGCTCAAAACGGACTTTTTGTTCAGAGCTGAATTCTGTATGCTGGCAAACCCTTTAATTATAACAAACAAAGTGTATATATTATGAAAGCTTCATTGATAATAACAGAGATGTGTGAGATTGCGATGAACTGATGTCGGCTTTTTAGAAATTATCAAGGGAGCGCACTTTGCGCGCAGTCTTAGTTTATACTTTCATAGGGGATATCACAGCAAAATAACTATATGTAGGGCTAGCACAAGATGGGAAAGGTTTTATTAATCCTTGTTTACTTGTTCATTTAATTTATTTTTATTTTAGAGCATTTAAAGTGCTGCTTAATGATATTTTATTTATTACACACTGTTCATTTATTTATTTTTGTAACCCATCACTCAGCCCTCTGTGTCTAAATAAGTAGGCCTAATAAAAGTCCCAGAGTTAAAAAATGTGTAAAACTAGCCTGTGTGCGACTTGGTATGACTTGATGACTAATTTGCGACTTGACTTGACTTGACTTGACAAAGAGTATGACTTGACTTGACTTGACTTGACCCTTACAACCGAATGACTTGACTTGACTTTGACTTGCAATGTTAAGACTTGGACTTGACTTGAGACTTGCATTTAGTGACTTACTCCCACCTCTGACTTGAACATTGTTGCTGGTTTTGTTAACACATCCGCAACCATATCATCAGTGTAGTTTAATTTCTGTTCACAAGGAGCTCCTCTGGACTTACAATTTTGCATGTCAAATCTCTCAAGTATTTTCTTAACATACTTATGTTGTGACATTTTAACACAACCACAATCTTGTTCGTAATCAATACCAAGAAAATGTGTTAATTTTCCCATGTCCTTCATTTTAAATTTTGCATTGAGTGTCTCTTTTACATGATTAAGCACATTCACATTGTTGGCTGCAATAATCAAGTCATCAACCCATATGATTATAAAAACTTTCTCAGTCTTTGTGTAAACACAATGATCGGCTGGAGAAAAAGTCTCATCATAGTTCACCCCTCTCTCTTGACTGTACCCTTTGGCAACATATCGTGCCTTGTACTTGTCCGTTCCATCACTATTTTTCTTAATAGCGTAGACCCATTTACCCCCCACTAATTCTTTACCTTCGGGTAGACTGGTCAGGGTAAAAGTTAAACTTTCCTTTAATGACTTCATCTCTTCACTCATAGCCTTAACCCATTCATCTGCATTCACTGATGTTACTGCCTCTTTGTATGTCTGGGGTACATTACATACAAGTCTGTAACAATAATCAATGTCAGCTTCGTCACCATCAAAACCACAAACATAATCACTTAAATAACCTGGCCTTTTCCTCTCCCTGGCAGGATTTCTCTCTTTTTCAGGTTTATGATCAATTTGTGTTTGGTTTTCGCACATTTCTGGCTCTTCTACTTTGACCGGTTCCTGAGAATTAATTTCAGGATCTTCTCTTTTCGATTCTCTCAGATTATTCCTAACCCTAAAATCGTCAAAATCATCATCAATCGGTATCTCGTCCGCTTCAGCACTCATTCTGGGTAAAAACTTAACTAGTCTGCGCTTCTGTATTTTCCCGCTATCAGGATAGTAGATCATGTAGGCCGGACTATTCTTGTCATATCCCACAAAAATGCCCTTCTCACATCTCGAGTTCAGTTTACTTTTTTCATGTTGGTAGGCGTAACACGTAATACCAAATTTCTGCATTCTAGAAATGTTCGGTTGCTTGCCTGTTAACATGAAGTAAGCGGTCTGTTTAGTTCGGTTATTAAAACATCGGTTTCTCACTACAGCCGCAGTCTGGACTGCATAAGTCCACAAAGTTTTTGGTAACCTACTTTCTATTAGCATGCATCTAGCCATGTCAAATAAAGTTCTCCAGTTTCGTTCCGCAGTGCCGTTCTGGTGCGGAGAGTATGGTGCAGAGGTCTCATGTCTAATACTATTTCTACTCAATAATGCTTGGTACTCTTTTCCTGTGAACTCTGTCCCATTATCAGATCTAATGCATTTAACTCTCCCATATGGTGCTATATCTGCAAGGAATTTCTCTGTGGCGGATGTTGTGTCACTCTTGTTTCTCAAGAAGTATACAAAAATAGCACTTGAATAATCATCTGTGAAAGATAATGCATATTTATGTCCGTCTTTAGACATTGGATCTATAGGTCCTGCTAGATCAGTGTGTACCATTTCTAAAGCTGCTTTGGCTCTAGCATCAGGTTCTCGATTTCTAGTCTCAATAAACTTGCCTTGAATGCAAATCTCACACGGTGGGGTAAGTTTGTCTGCTCTATTCTCAATTTGCATACCGTCCACAACATTCTCGAGCTTAATTACATCTCCATAGTTGCAATGACCTAATATCTCATGCCATGTCTGCAAATCATAACATTTCCCACATTTGTCATCACACTCATTGTCTATTGTGTGCAAATAGTACAGTTTATTGTGCACGTGTATGGGAAATTAGTACCGTCTTTATGTAGCAGAACGTTCTTCCCCTCTCTGAAGATCACGGTCGCTCCGTTCGAGGTGGCTGCCTTCACAGAGAAGATGTCCTGTGGATATGTTGGGATGTACAGCGCGTTCCTTAGCGTTGTTTTGAAACGTCGTCCAGTGCCGTCCACTAAACATACTGCTGCGTCTCCTCTGCTCTTAGCGACTCCGTTGCACCTCGTACCGTCAGCCAATTCCACACAGTGTGTGTCGGCTTGGAAACTGCTATCAAACCATCGAAACTTTGTGATGTCTGTGATGATGTGTGAAGTTGCACCTGCATCCACCATTAGGCCTCTTCTCTCATCCTCATGCCGCCACATCTCACCGTCACTTGCCCGAAAAACATATTCCTTGTCACCCGGCTCCTCGGACACTTTTCTTGCGTCGTCCCTCGGTTTTCTCCGTCTGCAGGTTGCATCACGGTGAGTAGTACTTTTACATTGACGCACCACTGTTTACGCCTGCATGTGCTCGCTTTATGGCCTTTTGTGCCACACCGGTAACAGATAATGTCAGTAATGTTAGTAGGCCTACTTGCAGCCGCACAATCATCAAAAGTAACCTTCGTTCCAAGCTGTGCTCTTGCTTTCATAACGTTGTCCCCGGAAGTAGTTGTCCGCATATTTTCAATATCCTCATAACTTCGAAGTTTTGCTTTAAATTCGGCAAAAGTCATTTTAACATCACTCTGAGTAACATGGATAGTAAATGGCTTAAATGTCTCTGGAAGTCCTTTCAAAATCATTGCGGTCAAAAGTTCGTCACTCAGATTCTCACCTGCATTTCTCAAAGCAGTGATTGTCGTCTCAGCTATAATGACATACTCCGTAACACTCTCACTCGGCAATTTCTGCAGTGAAGTTAGCTCTGTATACAAGCTTATTACCCGGGGCTTCCCTTTGCCAGCATAATATCCACGTAGAATCTCCAGCGCCGCACGTCCGTCATCTGCTGCTTCTCTCATGACCAGCGACAGGCTTTTGTCATCCAGGAACTGTATCAGCTCGGCATAGGCTTCGGCGTTTTTCGTCTCGTCTTCCTCATCTTCTTCAGAAGGTTCATTTAAAATAGTCTCTTTTAGTCCTTGCAAACAAAGATGACCCAAAAATTTCGTCTCCCATAGCTCATAATTCTTCTCATCTCCGTCAAAAACAAGCCTTGACCAGCGGCTCGTGGATACCGCTGCTTTTGTTTTTCTGCTCATATTTGTAGCTCCATGTCTCACAAACTTAAACTCGGGTACACGCGTTTTTCGTTGCGACTTTTACCCAGCGACTTAACACCCGTATTCTGGGCCCATAACCTGTTAGCAGAGTAACTCACGCAGACAACAGGGATTACTATTTCACATCAACCAGTTTCTTTCTGACTGGCGCAGTTTATTTAAACAGACACATGTGCATTCATTCAGTCACTAATTAGGTCACATGACATACACTCTGCAATATGATTGCTTGGTTACAAAATAAAATAAACAAATCAAATCAAATATAAATGAGAGCACAATATAAATCTCAACGTCTTCATATGGATGTATCGCAATGGTGTGTTACTGTATTTACAGTAAGTTCTCCATCCATCCCCACTACTACAATACTGCATGATTTACAACGACTATTTAATACTCACAAAACAAAATATAAGTTATATTATAAACAATTAAAGAAAAGTCGATTATTTCTCTTGTTAAAACAAGCACTCTAACAAGACAACTGCTAAACCATGACCACCGTGTGTTTTAAGAAAGTAGTACTTTATTTTTATTAACGTTATTTACAGCTTACCGAAGTGCTCTGTTTGTCGTCTCCAAAGATAGAAGGAACTGACCCCTCAATCAGACGAAGTCTATCGGCAAATCCTTCTTTATACTGGCGGAGGTTGCTGAAGTGACGTTAGTTATCCTTGAAGTGCTTCGCGCACACAAACATGACTTTACCCACAGATGTGGGTAAAAACTCAAACAGGCACTTCAAAGAGGTTCTGATGCTGGGAGACGGTGTAATGAAGCATGTGGGTTACAACATCCAACAACCCAACATTTTGACGTACCCTCTCGTAACTTCTGCATCCTTGAACTTGGACTACAAAATTGCAGCGAGAAATAAAAATGGCGGATTGCTCAATGTGTTTGGCCGGAAGTCGATGTCCTTATTTGGCAGTTCCGCTGCAAATACTGTGACGTGATAGTTAACAAAACCTCATAGATTACAGAAAAATCTAAACCGGTTGAAAAATGTGACAAAACAGAATATAAAGATATAAAAGAAGTTCCTGAAGAGACTCATTTCAACTTTTCTGTACTTATAAACACACCAAATATACAACAAAAGGCATTTAAGGGCTAAAAAAGTAGATTTAGCATGATATGTCCCCTTTAAACAGGGCGCGCGCAGCTCTTAACCCTTTATGACCTGCCATAGAACAATTCCACCAGAGTATATCTTTGTATTTTTACATGCTGTGCTGTAATTTTTTTGAGCATTTTCATATGCCATACATCAAAATAATCCTTACTCTCCCAGTTTGAAGGCTATGTTTGTAATAAATCAATAGTAACTATATAAATATCTCAAAAGTGCAATAAACAAACAAAAAAAAATTATACTTTTTTTTTTTTTTACATATTTTCTTCAATACAAAAAATGAATAAATGTCAACCTCAAACTTGTCAATGAGAAAAACGTGCACAAAACAATTTAAAACTATACAGAATTGATTTGAACTGTTTACATAAATTAGTTTTTTAGATACACTCATTTTTACACTCATTCAAAAAAAGGCTTGTACTTTCGTTTAGACCTAACGCTGTGTGCGTGCGCGCGCCCGCGCGTGTGTGTGTGTGTGTGTGTGTGTGTGTGTGTGTGTGTGAATGTCCTTGTATTTGTGAACGTCTAAAGGAGAAAGAAATAATAAAATAAAGCGATGGTAAAAAGACAATAACGATATAAGGAACATATAGCAAATGGGAGTCAAATGGGAGTCAAACGGGAGTCAAACGCATGGTCAAATGACGCAGCGTGTGACGTCACAACACGTGACACACCCGGGGGTCATAGTGCACAGAACGTGATACGTCAATGAGTCATCGGAAGACGTAAATATCAATCGCAGATCTACAGAACATGTGTGCAAAGACATGCAATTCATTTTTGTGTTTTTGTTTTTTTGTAAACGCATATTACGCCGTTTGTACAGATTGATTAGAGGGTGAAAACAACGCAACATGGGCATGTTGGAGGCTTGATCTGAACATGTTACATCTCTGGTTTTGTATGCAAAAAGAATGATTGAGCTAGCCATTTGGTTTCAGTTTCTATAGGCTTTTAAACAGACACAGGGAAACGGGAGCGTCGGTCTTAAAGGGTTAAAGGAGCCACACCTTATTTCCACTCGTTACAGCTTCTATCCTACTGAACAGGTACCGGTGTACAGGGGGAGGGGATCAGGCCTTGAGTGCAGAGACATTTCTGCGTCAATGCTATTTACGACAGTACAAGTACTCCACGCGACTCTAGGGGTCACTGTTTGACAAAAACGGAATTCCTGCATAGTGCACCTTTAAATCGATTGCTGGACCGGTATGTTATTGTACATATTAGGCCTACATCTAATTTATGATTTAGCATTGTATTAGTATCCAACACAACGCACTTCCGCATTTTTCGACGGAAATACGTCAATGAAGTGTATTAGAACTTCCTGTTATCGTAGCAGCAGATACAAAAAATATTTCCGTTTTTTTGCGTAAATGGTTTATAGGACTGAGAAACATACAGGGGTGCAGGTTTACCAATACTCTTAAGAAAAGTATGAAACATTTCTATATTGTGCTCAATGCAATAAACCAAAAACAAACAATGTGCATAATCTAATAATCAAAACTCTCAACACAAGGAGCTAATTTCAAGGTCGTTTTTTGTGTTCTCTTGCCAATTTTCCAAATTATAACTGTTTATTATTAAATGCTTTTTATATGCTAACTAATAATGCTATGGAAAAAAAATAATAATTTCAATGCCAAAAAATGCCACACGTTAACTCAAACCTGGTTTAGTCCGTATATGACATATACAAATAATTGTAATAGCTGCGTTCTCGTTTTCATCAGTGTTTTAGAAAAGTTTATTTTTTCTGCACACTGTATTTCTGCTACGGTTATTAAAATAAGCGTCATTCTGCAGCTCTTAATGGGGTTTTACGTTATTAGCGAGGGAGAGAGAGAAGCACACAGAGCAGAAAGGGCTTGAATGGAGCACTTTTGGCTCTAGATAAAAATTTTATAAATAGATTACAGATAGCTCTGAAAGATTATTCCCATAAACACCAGTGTTGTAGTAACCGCTCCGTTGTTTTAATGTGCTGCTCACTTTATCTGTAGAAACTGTAAAATGGCGCAATTATGTCCCGTCATTTGAATAATAGCTACTGATCATCCGAGAATGTTAGAAGTTATAAGAATGCTTTTTAAATGACTGCTTCTCTTTAGTGTTATTTGAAATTCCAACAATACCGGTTCTGTAGGTTCTGTTTTGCATAATGCTGAAACATTCAAAGCCTCTGACAGAATCAGGCATTAATTGCTTGATTTGCATAACTACAACTCATGCTGAAACTGGTGTTATAAATACCAGTTCATAGGAATGACTCTATTTTGGTCCATCCAGGAAAACACTTATGACGTCACTGGTGTCGAGTTGATGTCATCGGCTGTGCTCTAATTACTGTCATTGTTGTCATTGTTGACTGCAGTGTAGAAGCTGAATGCATACTTAGTGAGCTTGATTTGGACATGTACAGCAGAAACCATGAGAGGAATTATACAGTTAGATTATTGGCTTAGAGCAGTTGGCATGAGATCAGCTCGCACACAGTCACACAAATTAAAAAAGATCAAGGACATTTAAAGATAAGAATTCAGTGCATGCAAATCTGGTGCTGGAAAAAAGTGCTTGTCATCAAAAGTTCATGGAACGGCTGATAATATGATAATATGTTTTTGCATTTTCCTTCATAACTTAGAGACTACATCTACCTGCCTTTCTTTGCTTACACACACACACACACACACACACACACACACACACACACACACACACACACACACACACACACACACACACACACACACACACAACACACACACCACACACACACACACACTTTAACCAACCGCCTGGTGACAAAACAGATGTACACTAATAAGAGAAGGCATCATATAAGAAAATACTGGACATCACCCCCCAAAAAACATATATATTTTTAATTTCATTACTTCCTTGTTTGTATCATTCAAGTAATATGTAATATTTATAATAACTTTTATGGAATTGAACAGAAGAATGTGCTCTTTCAGACAGAGCAATGTATGCCTTGTGTTTTGAGGGTTCGACAGGGCTTATAATTACAGGCATAAAGCATGTGTTTCAATTCACAGCTTGTCACACCACACCACACACACCACACACACACACACGCGCGCGCACCCCCCGCACACACACAATTATACAGACGCACCGCACACACACAAATCTGATCAAAGTAGATTTGGGAGGTGCGATTCTATATATATTCGATTAAGTTATTTAGCACATTCACAGTAAGTGGCTTTCGGTTCTGCAATAGTTTTTCCCATTAATTTTCTCCATTGAGATTTTAAATGATTTTTCTTCGACACACTTAGAAGAAAAGATTCTAAATGGAACCTTACAGGATTCATATATAGAACCTTTCAGGGGTTCCATCATGGATCGTTTCATTCATTTTCTTTTAATTCATTGTTAATTTTAATACAATTTAATTAATAAACAGCTTATAAATGTACTTCATCATTAGGAAAAAATGTAGATAACCTGTTAAACATGAAAGTATTATGAATTATGTAAGAAATTTCTCCTTTTGGGCATAAAGCGTTTGGTTACACTTTATTTTACGGTGTCATTGTTACACTGTAATTATATATTTAAGTACTGAGTAATAATAATTAACTACATGTACTTACTATAGGGTGTTAGGTTTAGGTTTGGTTTAGAGTTGGTTGCATGTAATTATGCATAATTTATAGTTATTACTTTAGTAACTATGTGTAACATATGTAACAATGACACTGTAAAATAAAGTGTTACCAAAGTACGTCAACTTATTCTAACCCAACCACTCTACTAATACTCTACTAATACTCTAATGAGAGTTAGTTCACATGTAGTTGTAGTCAACAGAATTAATTAAAGGGACCATCATAATAAAGTGAAACCCAAACCTCACTGAACCTTTGCGTATATATACATGCAAAGTTCAGTGAGGTTGGGTTTCACTTTATTTTTATGGTAAAAGGTAAAAAAAAAAAGGTACAAAAGAAAAAAAAAGGTACAAAAGCGGTCACTGTGGCGGTACCTTTTCAAAAGGTACACCTTTGTACCCAAAGAGTGCATTTTAGTCCCTCAAAGGTACATATTGGTACCAAAAGTCTACATATTAGTACTTAAATGGTAGGGGAGAGCCGGGACGATTGAAACGCGGGACGGATGAAACATTAAGATTTCTTGAAACCTCACGTCTGTACATCAAATTTCGTCAGCATTACAGCACACAATGCCGAACAGACCCCGAATATTTCTTCTTTACGGCACGCCGTTTTAAAGTTAGAGCCGGAAAACTGTTTTTGAGTGCGGTAAGTGAATTCTTTCGTGCAGTAATTTTTTTTGACTGACAAGTGGTATTTATTGTTTCATGTGCCATTGTAATGATAATACGGCAGGTGTATTAGTGCTGCAACACACCCGTAAGTGTGTAATATCAGAGTCTTTTAGTTTAAGGACAAAACAGATTTAACTGGCCGGAGGCGCTGTCGGGACGGGTTTAAACCTGGTCAGAGGAAAACACTCAATATGACTCAATCACTCAATATGAATCAAGGAATAAATGTAAGAAAATTAATTGTCTGTCTTCTTCAAAATAGCCTATTAGAAAGATTACGCAAAATGCGCAAATGCTTTATTGGGCGACAGAACAAAAATGTTAATATGAATCTTACAATTAAAATAAATTACAAATATGTTTGTAATAATATGTACATAATTTACTTGTCAGGTATTTCTTCATAAAAACAAGCATTAGAGAATAGTTACCGTTTAAACTGTGTGTGTTTCAATCGCCCCGCTCTGAAGGGACTCCCATTCAAAGTCAATTTTTACTTAAATCATTCTATATTTCTACCAAATAACACATGATACTAAGAGAACACATATGTGAGTTGTTGATCACACACACACACAAAAAAACTTATCTTAGAAAACAATGTTAATCTGAAAAGTGTTTCAACTGTCCCGGCTCTCCCCTACATGTCAGAACTCTTTTGAAGGACACTGTCCCAGTGACAGCTTTTGTACCTTTTTTTCTGAGAGTGGGCAGGTTTTTACTTCTGCAGTTCTTGCTCTCCATCACACTGGGTTAGTGTGGACAGTTTATGTCCCGCGACAGACGTTTCCACCGGCAAGATGCGCAGCGCTTGAGACGGACACGTGTTACAGAAGTACGGAAACACTCTCTCACTGAAGCTGTGCTTGAAGGAAAGGAGATGAGCGTCACTGAGAGAGTCGAAGAACGACAGTTTTCCTCCGTCCCAGTCCAGCTGGACTCTGATGATCCGGATCTTGTGTTTCACAGTGAACGGGATCAGAAACTCCCCTGAAACGCCTTGTCCGTACGTCCCGTTGTGGAAGCCGATGCGCCACAGGCCAGAGCCGGAAGGATTGTCTCGTGTCTCGACGGCAGACTCTGAAATCACTCCTAAAGCCCAGGTGGTGTTTTCACCGACCTCGATGTCCCAGTAGTGATTCCCAGAGCTGAAGCCTTCAGAGCCCAGGACGCTCGAATAGCCCTCGCGTTTCTCCGTGTAACCCAGAGCTGGTGACTCCACTGACCGAAGCTCACATCGCTCAGATCGTCAGAGAGCTGGAGACACGGGTGAGCGGTGTTGGGGTCGAGACCACGGGAACTATAGAGGAAAAGAGATGTTTGTTTATTAAAGGGATAGTTCACCCCAAAATTAAAATTATGTCAGTAATTACTCTCCCTCATGTTGTTCAACCCCATAAATCTTCAGAACACAAATGAAGATATTTGTGATTAAATCTGAGAGCTGGGTCACTCCTCCATAGGCTTCTAAGGGATTGAAACTTGCCGGCCCAGAAAAGCTTTAAAGAAATCATTAAAATAGTCCAAATGACTACAGTGACTCAATCTAGAGTTCATCAAGAGACGAGAATACTTTTTGAGAGCAAAAAAAACAAACAAAAATAATGACTTTATTCAAGTATTCATTTCCTTCTCTGTCGGCCTCGAGTGAGTTCACGTAGTGTAACAGCGCAGCGCTTCTGTGTTGAATGTCACACGCAGGCTCACTATTGGCCGCCGCTGGTCGGTGTGTGTGTGTGTGTGTGTGTGTGTGTGAGACGTATAACACAGAAGCGCTGCGCTGTTACACTACGTGAACTATCTCGTGGCCGACAGAGAAGGAAATGAATACTTGAATAAAGTCATTATTTTTGGGGGGTTTTTTGTGCTCAAAAAGTATTCTCGTCGCTTGATAAACTTAAGATTGAGTCACTGTAGTCACTTGGACTATTTTAATGATTTCTTTAATAACTTTTCTGGGCCGGCAAGTATCAATCCCTTAGAAGCCTATGGAGGAGTGACCCAGCTCTCAGATTTAATCACAAATATCTTCATTTGTGTTCTGAAGATGAACGAAAGTCTTACGGGGTTGAACAACATGAGGAGAGTAATTACTGACAGAATTTACATTTTGGGGTGAACTATCCCTTTAAGACTTCCACACCATTGACAGAATTTTCCATCATTTATGAGATGACGACTAGTAAGTCAGACCTCAAATCACAGTCTTTGTTTTACCCACTTTATAAGTACATTATAGACACTGTGTTTATTCCTCGATTAGTGAGGTCAAACAATAAATCTAATAATCGGCTCAGAGTTTAATTTCAGCGTTATGTATTTAGGAAATCTACCAACAGGGCTGAGAAAGACAGATAGAAATTTGTAACAAATATTTTTAACAGGTGGCAAGAAAGCAATAACTATAGAGTCCCCGACAATTGCTGGATGGATAGAAATAGTTCGGGAAAATATATGTTAATGGAACATTTGACTTTCTCTCTGAGACATGCCAGGAGTAAATGTGAAGCATATTGGAAAAACCATAAAATCTCAAAATCAGTGAACAAAAACAATTTATAAAGCGCTCATAAACATTAGATCGCTCACACCTAAGGCTGTTATTGTAAATGAAATGATCACAGATAATAGTTTTGATGTTCTCTGCCTGCCTGAAACCTGGCTTTTAATAACCAAATGATTATTTCAGTCTTAATGAGTATAACCCAGATTAAAGCATCTGGGTCGACACTATGTTGCTGTCTGGCTACTGTCATAAACACGAGCCTCGTCTGATTGGTTGTGACAGCGGTGTTGTGATTGTCGAGATATTTTTAATGTTACTCAGAAAACAGGACACAGGTTTAACCAGTTTGAAGTGCTTGTGCTAAATGTTTTATTTTTAGATAAAAGAAAAAAATCCCTACTATCTCTTGCTTTTGCTCGCGTGTTTACACCTCCAGGGCATTATGTTGAATTCCTAAGAGTTTGTGGATTTGCATGTTATCAGTTTCTGATTAGTTCATGCATTCATGACCTCTAGACTATTACTGTAATGCATTGTCCTTCATTCTCAATAAACAAGATACAACTAGTCCACAATGCAGCTGCTAGAGTTCTTACCAGGTCAAGTAATTATGATCATATAACATACATTTTATCATCTCTATTAAGTTCCATATCAATTATAAAGTATACTGACCTTAAAGGCCCTAGGTTGAGCTCCTGTGTATTTAAAGGACTAGTTCACCTTTAAAAAAAACTTTTGCTGATAATTTACTCACCCCCATGTCATCCAAGATGTCCATGTCTTTCTTTCTTCAGTCGAAAAGAAATTAATGTTTTTGATGAAAACATTCCAGGATTTTTCTCCATATAATGGACTTCAATGGGACCCAAACGGTTCAAGGTCCAAATGACAGTTTCAGTGCAGCTTCAAAGGGCTTTAAACGATACCAGACGATGAATAAGGGTCTTATCTAGCGAAACCATCGCTCATTTCAAAAATAAATAAAAAAGTTTAAGTTTTATAAGCACAAATGCTCGCCTTGCTCTGTTCTGTGATGCGCGTTCGTGACTGTCCTGTTCGAACTCGCTCATCAAAATGAACAAATCTTTTTTAGAGTCATTTCAACGAACGAAATGAACTAAATGACTCAAAAAAAGATTCGTTCATTTTGATTAACGAGTTCGAACAGGAGAGTCACGAACGCGCATCACAGAACAGAGCAAGGCGCGCATTTGTGCTTATAAAACTTAAACTTTTTTATTTATTTTTGAAATGAGTGATGGTTTGGCTAGATAAGTGTCATGATTCTGCCATCATGTCCTTGTATTCTTTTAGTATTGTGGCAGGATCATGACAGAACCAGTGTTTTATGTACAAGCGCATGGTCTGTTGTTTGGGCCATGTGCTTGTGTTGTCTCGTTACGTCACCCCGCCCCCTTGTTATCCTCGTCTTGTGATTATTGTCTAGTCAGTTTCACCTGTCCTCGTCCTTAGTGTTCCCTATTTAATCTCCTCATGTCTTCTGTCCTGTGTCGGTACATTGTCTAACATAGCACGTTTAACTCTGTGAGTATCTTGTCTGTAACCTCTTTAATGAGAATTGCGAGTTTGTTTTCTGTCAAGTCTGAGTCTTAGTTTGTCGTCGTGTTATAGTCTTGTTATACTCTCATCCAGTCCTGTTTTGCCCCCTCGTGGGTTTTGTTTTCTGTTTTGTCATAAATAAACCCTGTTAGAGTTATTTTCTGTCTGCGCTTGGGTTCGTTCCTGCACCCCCATGACAGATAAGACCCTTATTCATCGTCTGGTGTCGTTTAAAGCCCTTTGAAGCTGCACTGAAACTGTCATTTGGACCTTGATCCGTTTGGGTCCCATTGAAGTCCATTATATGGAGAAAAATCCTGGAATGTTTTCATCAAAAACCTTAATTTCTTTTCAACTGAAGAAAGAAAGACATGGACATCTTGGATGACATGGGGGTGAGTAAATTATCAGCAAAAGTTTTTTTAAAAAGTGAACTAATCCTTTAACTGATCTTCTATCGCCATCATACACTTTAGGCTTTTGATAGTAGATACCTACAATTACCTAGTTTTCACATCTGGCTTCCCGATAATGCTCAGGGCTCAGACTCACTCTCTTAAATCTAGATTAAAGATGCATCTCTTTAGCCTCGCATTCATATGCAGCTTATAACCTTATAATCCAGTTATATCAGATCAAATGCACATGATTATCTAAATTATGTAGACACATGCATTTTCTGTAAAGCTGCTTTGAAACTATATATATTGTGAAAAGCGCTAAACAAATAAATGTGAATTAAATTTTATTGAATTAAATAATTCAATGATTTATGAGACAACGCTTCCCCACCATTGACGGAATTAAAATAAAAAAATAAATAAAAAAATAATATATATATTACAAAAAATATTATTTTACAAATTTTAAATATATATTTTATCAAATAATTTGGACTCTAAAACTGCTATTGAATCAAAGCCATAAGTTTTACCAAGTCGTATTCCAAATTTAAGTTGGTATCACAAAAATGTAGACGCTTAAATGTTTTATACCGTTTTCATAATAACGCAATGTCCAATTTCAAAACAGTTTCAACACGATGAATTTTGAGTGTTAAAGCTTTCAAATTATACCCAGTTACTAAAAATATGTAATCAAAAAGTCATTAAAAGGGTTATGCTTAAAACAAGAACAAATATCTGCCAATGGGGTCAGAAAAATAAACTAAAAACAAGATTGTGACCTCCAGTTTTAAGCATATACTCACTTAATTTTGATACATTTTCACACTTAATATCGCACTTTCAAGTCATTTAGCTTCTCCAGTAAATGTATCTTGATTTCAGAATGTTTAGATATTTGTAAAAACATGACAGAAATACTGAGTATGACCAGCGTTTTGAATATGACTTTGAATAAGTCATGTTTTAGTCCTGAGACTCACTGTATTGAGCGACAGTCCTCATTTTCTGCCATACTCCAAACTTCAGATTTCCCAGATGCTTTGCCACATCGATCTGCACTTGTGGAAGCGTCTCTGGACACGGACTGGTGCACTGGGAAGGACTGGGAAAACATCTGGATCAGAACTGGTCCTGATGTGAACTCACAATCACAACAGAGAGGCTTTAAACACGGGAGATGTCACTCACCTGTCAGCCGGGGCTTTGTACTTCTTTAATCAGATGTGCATGGAAATGACAAACAGATTTTACAATTAAAAACAAAGCTCATGATTAAAATCAATAAAAGTTTATAATTATTATAAATTGCTCAATGCTAATGGCTCTATTTACAAAGATCCGCTTCTATATAGAAAGGATTCCATCAGGCGCTTCATAAAGAATATTTTAAGGGTCTATAGATTTCGTTTTAATTTTGATTAATCAGCTCGTAAACATACTTTATCAGTAAAAAAATATATAAATAACCTGAAAGTTATTTAAAAAGAACCATAGGGCTCTAATAACCTTTTATTACTGTAACTATTTCCATTTTAAATAAATGCTGTTCTTTAGAATTTTCTATTCATCAAAGAATCCTGAAAAATATGCATCATGTTTTCCACAGAAATATGAGGTCACACTTTCAACACTGATAATAATCATAAATAATTTCTGAAGGATCATGTGACACTGAAGACTGGAGTAATGATGCTGAAAATTCAGCTTTGATCACAGGAATAAATTACACTTTACTATATATTCACATAGAAAATAGCTATTATAAATTGTAATAATATTTTACAATATTACTGTTTTTACTGTATTTTTAATCAAATGATTTAAGTATTTAAATAATTCAAATTGTGCAGACATGTTTTTTTTGTCCAAGCTACTGAGAAATTATGAACATGCGAAAACAAGAGAGAAACAATGAAATATTAATAACTGAATATGTTGTAGTCATTTTATGCTTTTTATTTATCTTTTCACATAGTAAACAAAACCTGTAGCTGTAATTTGTCCATTTTTACCAAATAACTCTGATAAATACCTTAACCAATTTTAGTGCTTTGTTCTTTACTCGTATTCAAAATATTTATATTTCATATTTTGATGGTTTAATCAAATTTGTAGTGTCATTAAAAAACAAATGCCCCCTCCGGACATTATAATTTTTTTTTTTTTTTTTTTTAAAGCTAATAATTTTGCAGCCTGGTCAGAAAGTATGATATATAATTGTGTTTACCAGCATGAAATATTAATAACTGAATATGTTCTATGCTTTTTGTTTGTTTTTTATGTTTTTATTTATCTTTTCACATAGCAAAATAAAACCTGTAGCTGTAATTTGTCAATTTTT
>CM070835.1:3835030-3871951 GCA_036326025.1 Chrosomus eos
AGTCAGTGGCTATCTTCAACTGTTTGATCACTGACATTCTTCAGGATATTTACTTTTGTGTTCAACAGAAAAAAAACCTCATGCAGGTTTCAGACAACATGAGGGTGAGTAAATGAGGACTACAGTTTCATTTTTGGGTGAACTATCCCTTTAACTGCTATTTTCTTCTTCATTTCTAACTAATGGAATAAAAAAAAATACGTATGACTCTTTAGTTTCATAATATTCATTTATCCGTCTAGCATTGCTTTAAAGATTCTTCTGAAAGAATCACAAACACAGATTTTCCTCTGCTAGACTATAAAAAGGTTTTATTTTTATGTTTTTATTTTTTTCTTAAAGCTCCACCACATGGATGGTTGTTATTATTTATAAGGGATTTTTTAAAACAAGTTTAAGAACAAGCTTATGAAATCAGCAATAGTTATGCTTAGCAAACACTGTCCACTAGATGAAGCCATTGTATTGCATTTAGCCTCATTGTGACTTTGAAAAGCTGTGTATTCGCTGTAACACAGTCTCATCCCAAGAAGTCATATATTGACGTCTTGGGACGTCTTTTGACCATACGTCAATATCCGCCTTTTTAGGGTACCCTTAAACGTCGGTAAATGACGATCCTGGGACGTCATACAACTGACGCTTTACCTTTAACGTCAGTAGGTGACGGGGTAGGTTTAGGGGTAGGTTTAGGTCTGGGGTAGAGTTAGGATCCGATAACGTCATCTAACCGACGTTTAAGGGTACCCTAAAAAGGCGGATATTGACGTATGGTCAAAATACGTCCCAAGACGTCAGTATATGACTTCTTGGGATGAGACTGCGCTGGTGTATTATAGGGCCAAACTCCCCAGAACTTAAAGGGTTAGTTCACCCAAATATGAAAATTATGTCATTAATGACTCACCCTCATGTCGTTCCAAGCCTGTAAGACCATCTTCGGAAAACAGTTTAAGATATTTTAGATTTAGTCCGAGAGTTTTCTGTCCCTCCATTGAAAATGTATGTCTTACGGGCTTGGAACGACATGAGGGTGGTCATTAATGACATAATTTTCATTTTTGGGTGAACTAACCCTTTAAATATGAATGAATATGCATGACCCATGTTGCATACTTGCATACTTGACTTCATACTTCTGTAGTGACGTGGGTGGATTAGGTCTGTCTATTGCTGTGATGTAAAAGGAACCAATTATCAGTGACATTCAACCTCCGGGTGTGATGATGGGAGCTGTGGAAACAGGAACCAGATGTAATTAATGGCCCTGTGTTATTATGGGCTGTTGTAAGAATTACAACAGTGATGGTGAACTTGAAAGCTGTTTCCTATCGATTTACACGCCTGCCACTCTTGTGTTCAGGCCAAGACTAGATGAGCTGCTTTATTTGTGTCTGCGTGCAACAGCCCACTGACTGCTCTCAAGCTGAATAAACTGCAGAACGTCTTTACGTTAGAGTAAAATAATCCAATGCAATGTTATTTTAAACATACAACAATATATGCTACAAAACTAGGTATTATCCTGTATACAACAATATTTGCATTGCAATAATGATAGACATGCAATGCAAAAAGGGAATATTTTCCTCAATATTTTTGTCTTATTTTTCAGTAAAATATCTTAACATTTCCTAAATCAAATACACTTGAAAAAAAAAAGACTTAAGATTTCTGAATATTTTTTATTGTAATTGTAATTTTTTCTTCCCTTAGATTTTGCTTCTTGACACGCATGCCTTTAACTGCAGGTTCTGTTCACGCTGTGTCATAATTACCGTAATTATGAGATTTCAACGTTCACATCCTTGTAGTTACAACTTGTAAGCTGGATTTTTTTGAGAGCTCCACTTCTACCATTTTCATTTAGGCATTGACAGAGTTGCCATAGAAATACATAATTCCCAGTCTTATGTTAATTACGACATAGCGTGAAAACAGCATGAGACAAATTACTGAGGACTAACACTAGTATTAGTCAGAACTGTATGATTATTCAGAACTGTTTATCTGTAGAAATGCAAGTTGTATGTCCTCGCCCCATTCATCTCTTTCCCCAATCACTTTCTGTCTATTTTTTATCTAATAAAAGGCAAAAAGCCCATGGATAAAGTATAAAAATATGCTTTTATCACCACCAATAAAATATTAATTATTCTAATTATAAAAAAATAATAATGACAAAATAATAGTTGACCTACAGTTTAAAAAATAAGTCAACATATCAAAATCATGAATTAGAATCAGAATGCATGAATTATGTTAATAACCTCAATCAGTATTTTTTTCTATATGTTTTATTGCATGAAAAACAATATCTGAACTTTTTTTAAACACATTTTTCAAAGAGATTTTCAGATGTCCATTTGAGTGGACGGTTTGCGTTTTTGGTTAAACATTAAATATAATACAGTAATAACACAATATTGTATGTATTTAACAAATCAATTAATAAAATCATGTGAAAACTATACAATTATACAAAAAATGTACTATTGCAAACGCAATTCCTATTTCACCAGCAGATTTAGAAGAACTTCATACAATTTGAACGTTGTCTTTGATGAAATCACATCCTCATGTCGAATTATTACCATTATTAGCGATAATTCTGATAATGCTCCAAATGAACACATTTCCACCATAGCGCTCCTCTATGAGAAAACCTCAGACTGAAATCTACATTGATTAATGTTTTCAGACTGTGGAAAAACTAGTGATCAGGTATTTTCAGTCTCATCTGAAATGAGCAGTTTTTTGGGTAACGCATTACAATTGCATTTTCAGATTACTCTTTTTTATGTAACAAGTAAAGTAACGCATTCAAAGTCACACTTATTACATAAACAGATTACTTTTTGGTGTTACAAGACAAGTAACTTATTTCAAGTAACATGCATTAAGTAATCCGATTACTGTTTGATGTAAGGAGTAAAGTAACACATTAAAGCCTCGTACACACCGGGACGAATATCGGCTCGCGTTATTCGTCAGCGTTTTTCAGCGCGTTTTTTGTGTTCACACCCAAGCGATTTTCGCTGACGATGAGCCGAGTGAACATACAAATTCATTCCCTGACATTAGATGGCACTAAATACCCCGGTCCACAAAGTGCTTCTCACACTCGCTTGTCACTCAGAAGAAGAGAGCAATTTTGTCGCGTTTGTCATATAGTTCTTTATTCTCGTTTGTGTCTCTTTATAAAGACATCAACAAGACCAGCAGCTCTACATTCATCTTGCCTTGCATCTTCCTCGTCTTATTTCTTCCCGGCAGAGTGTAGTGGACGGACGCTGTATATCTTCTTCGCCGTTACGTATGTGTGTTCGGCAAGACCGTTTTGTGTTTGAGCGCCCCCAAGTTGTGTTTTACTGTAACTTCAGAAGCTTCAGACACGTGAGCAAAAGCGCCAATCTCATTGGTCGGATAGTTTTTGACGCGGTGCGTCAAACAAAAAAAACTAACCCGAGGCGTTTTAAAAAAAAAACGCTTTTACGCGTGGCGTTTTACGCGTCGGTGTGCACACTCACATTGGCGCCCATTGTTTAGTCACAAGGCGTTGAACGTTGGCGAATATCGCACGCGAAATTTGTCCCGGTGTGAACAGGCCTTAAAAGTGATGTGCATTGTGCAATCAATTACTTTTTGATGCAACGAGTAAAGTAACACATTACAAGTCACACGCATTACATAATCATATTACTTTTTGATGTTACAAGTAACTTATTACAAGTAACAAGCATTAAGTAATCCGATTACTTTTTGATGTAATGAGTAAAGCAACACATTAAAAGAAACGTGCATTAGGTAATCTGATTACTTTTTGATGTAACGAGTAAAGTAACACATTACAAGTAACGTGCATTGTGTAATCAGATTACTTTTTAATGTAACAAGTAAAGTAACACATTACAAGTAACATGCATTAGGTAATCTGATTACTTTTTGATGTGACGAGTAAAGTAACACATTACAAGTCACACGCATTACATAATCATATTACTTTTTGATGTTACAAGTAACTTATTACAAGTAACAAGCATTAAGTAATCCGATTACTTTTTGATGTAATGATTAAAGTAACACATTACAAGTAACATGCATTAGGTAATCTGATTACTTTTTGATGTAACGAGTAAAGCAAAATTTATTGCTGGCCGCCGCCCATCTTGGTTTGGAGAAAAAAAAAATTCCACATACAACGGTTTGCCACTTGGTCATGTTTAGGATGATGCACTATTTTTACTGTAGTGATTGATGTGCAACTATATCATTAAAACACATGCATATGCAATCAAATGCATTGTGAACAGCGGTCCACTGTAGTGACTTCTATGCATGAAAGGGTTAAATGATAAAGGTCAGCAAAACTTTCCTTGGAAACATGTTTAGAGTATTCTTGTTCAGTTCACACAAAATTATAATAATTAGGTCTCACTGTGAAGCCAGATTTTTCAGCAGTATAAACTGTTCGAGATTGCCAGGGAAATGACAGTATGAGGCTGTGCGCTTCACTGAATCATGTCATTACACTGAACACAGACGCTGAGGGACACATTCATGCTCGAGACGGACAGAAACACGCTTTACTAAGGGAACGACACTATTAGTGCTTGTATCTATAGGGTCAGTCAGTGATTTAAACAAATTCTAAGTATTAAACTTTGACAGGTATTTGCAGCGTATCTCATAAAACTCACACAGAGAGGCATGAGCCACACGTCAGAGAGATTTGAGGCCCTTACGCAAATTAACCATGGCTACTACAAATAAACTACAATAAAAAAAATAAAATAAAAAAAAAACATGGTAATCACAAATTAACCATGGTTTTACTACAAATAAAACCGAAAAAACATGGTATCCACAAATTAACCATGGTTGTACTACAAATAATAATTTAAAAAAAAATGGTAATCACAAATTAACCATGGTTTTACTACAAATAAAGCCAAAAAACATGGTATCCACAAATTAACCATGGTTGTACTACAAATAAAAAAAATAAAAAAAAAACATTTTCTTAAGGGTTTTTACTTGGGCCTTTAAAGGAGTAGTTCACCTCAAAATGAAAATTTCCTAATAACTTACTCGCCTCAATGCCATCCAAGATATCCATGTCTTTCTTTCCTCAGTGGAAGAGAAAAATCGTTTTTTGAGGAAAACATTTCTGGATTTTTCTTCGAATAATGGACGTCAATGGCAACCAACGTTTTGAAGTCCAAATAAATGCAGTTTCAAAGGTGTTTGAAGAGCTTCAACGGGCTGTGCACGAGATCTAGCGAAACGATAGGTCATTTAGAAAAAGAAAAAAAAATAGAAAAAAAAAAAATATATATATATACTTTTTAACTACAATTGTTGTGATTGAGCTGATCTGCAGCCCGCCGGGAACTCCGTCATCACGTTGAAAGCTCGCACTCGATGTCGCCGGCGGAAGTGCCGCCCACTGTTTACAAAGCGACCGTGCGAAGGAGGATAGTTCAAATTGTATTGTTTGTTGAATGACATATTTATGTCTTTGTGTCATATTATTGTTTAAAATAGTCCTTACGTGTGCGTATCCTGGGTGTTTAAATCTTTTAAAACCTACACGTTTTTTTCGAGCGTGAGCTTTCATCGTGATGACATAGTTCCCGGCGCATCGCAGATCAGCTCAATCCCAACAATTGTAGTTAAAAGTATATAGCTATATATATATATATATATATAATTATTATTTTTCTTTTAAAGACCTTTGAAACTGCATTGATTTGGACTTCAAAAAATCCAGAAATGTGTCCCTTAAAGAACTTCTTTTCTCTTCCACTGAGTAAAGAAAGACACGGATATCTTGGATGGCATTGGGGTGCAGTTTAAATCTAATTAGGTCTCAAATGAAGCTCAAACCCCAGACACAGCGTCCCATACATGGACAAAATATTCCTCTCTCGCTGCAGTAATCAGACTAAATGCCATTTATCATAGTCAAATAAAAAAAAAAATTATTGGCAATCACAAGTGGGTTTATAAAAAGCATAACCTGTTCAATTATCCGTGATATTTTTGCAGGATCCTGAGTTTATGAGCTTCTCCTCTCTCTCTCTCTCTCTCCTCTCTCTCTCTCTCTCTCTCTCTCTCTCTCTCTCTCTCTCTCTCTCTCTCTCTCTCTCTCCTCTCTCTCTCTCTCTCTCTCTCTCTCTCTCTCTCTCTCTCTCTCTCTCTCTCTCTCTCTCTCTCTCTCTCTCTCTCTCTCTCTCTCCTTCTCTAGTTACAAAGAAAACTATTTTTACAAGAAATAAACTAGGGGAAAAAGCTAGAGAGAGTACACACACCTAAGCATGCACAATTAAAATAAACACACAAACATAAACACACACACAAATAAACAATCTACAATCAATCACAGACACACACACAAACACATCATTTCCACAAACTCACCAGAGCTCATTTTCCCTCTCTCACTTTCGGCCATTTTTCCCATTAATTCATGCCTTCCTTCCATCCCCCCATCAGCCTGCAGGTCATGCTCCATACATCCCATAATCACAGTATGAGTGTAAATCTCCAGCCTCAGGATTCACTTCTCGCGGGATCATTCCCTCTCCGGTCCTGCATCAGGATTCACTGGGAAATATCACATATAAGAGCAACAGAGGGAAAAATGAGTGTTAAAAATGAGAGTTTTTTCAGAAAATGACAAATCATTATCCCAACAATTTCCCCATAAAGCAGACCACAGAACTATGCTATTAATCAAAATAAAACAAGGTTATGATTATAGCTGCAACATGGAAAATCACATCAAATGATTACATGAATATCATTATTAAATCTGATACAGTGATATTAGTCTACAGGCGACCACCAGAGCTTTTTTATTTTTCATTTTAATAACGTTTGGATATTGTCTCAGAAATGTATTGAATGTTAAATATGAGACCATTATTCTTTTCTAAAGCCTTTAATATCTTTATACCTGAGGGTGCGACTAAATGAAAACGTTATCATGACTTTATGCTTAACTGTATTTAAGCGAAAGAACATGATTATTCTTTTCAAACGGTTTTGTAAAAAATGAATCATGGGTCTTGTATTTTTCATTAAAAAAATGAAGGTGAATTACAAATATTGTGTATATTTTCTTAATAAATTTGTGGTTCAGTGTTGTATAGAAAATATTGAGAACATTTCACTAATAAAACCAAGAGATACATTTTCCTAATTTTTTTAAGGATACATACACAATTTTTAAGCTTGAATTGAGGAACCGACTAAGCTGATGAAATGAAGGAAAAAAGGCTACCTATTTATTTTAAGAGAATTAGCTCAATTATGCGGTTTTATTTAGAGACACATTAGTTCCCAGCATGCTTTGCACATGGAGAGGAAATATTGAAATTAAGTATTATTATGTGTTTTTGAGTGAAGGGAAACATCTGTTAATGTTTAATGTTCAGTTATGTTTGACATTTGAAAGAGTTAGAGTTATAGGACTTATAGTTATGTTGTGAATAAACTGCAAATATTGATTTTTTTAATCATTTTTGCAATATTCATTATTCAAAAACTTGGTTCTGTGCTGTACTAGCGGCATAGTCTTTTAATAATGCAATATATAACTTAGTCAAATATAAACAGTTTATTTCCATTCACTCTATTTCACACACTTCTGAGGGTCAACTTAAAATAAAAAAGCATATTTCACTAAAAATATTAAATTTATTGCATCACAGACTAAATAAAGAAGGGGATTTTACATGATTTATTCTACTTATTTAACTACTCAAAAATATTAATTTTGTTACCATCATTTTTTTAATTAAATAGCAGTAATTTTTTTTTACAGTGTACTTCAGGAAGGTTGAAGCATACCAAGAATCAATTGTTGTACAAACAGTGAACAGAAAGCTAATAAACTAATCCAAAGAGTGTTTTTTTTGTATCTTTCCTGCAAAAAGTGGCACTCATATAAAAAGACGGATGAAAGCGCAGCTAAATATACCTCAGGAGGAACAGCTCATAGTTAACTATCCGGAGCCGGGATCAGACGCAGGAGGAACAGGGAGTCCGGCCAGTTTCCAGTCGGGATGAACGTCTTGGGTTCAGGATCCAGAGAGGAGGATGGTAAATTCACACTGGGCTGGGTCTGAATCTGTGGGAAAATCCACTGGGATTCACACTGGCCTGAACTTTGGGATTTGAGTAAGTTTACAGGGAAGACTGGACGGGATTCAGGAGAACACTTGCATGTCATGGCGAAAAAACAACAGCAATTTCAACATAATTATACGGTATAACAAAGATCTGTTAGGTGATTAACGAAAGGACAGTTAGTTAAAACCCATTTTACTTAAACAGAGTTTTAAATATGTCACATTTCAATTACAAACCAATAAATTAATGAATGAATGTATATAAATAAACTAATAATGTAGGTTGGGTCTTTCTTGATTTTATCAGAAATTATTGTCATTTTACATACTTTCTTTTTAATGTTTCATATCAAATCTGTTGTAATTTGCAATTTTTTTCCATGCATTTAATATTACAGTTTTTCTCGATTGCTTAAACACATTTCTTGGAATTATGCCTCGTATTCTCAAAACAGTAAACACAAATATCATATCTTCAGGTCAAAATGAAACTCTACACTCATTCACTCTCGCTGAAAAACCAAACTTTGCCCTCAGACATCACACACACATCACACACACACATCACACACACACACACACACACACACACAGGCACGCACACACACACACACACACACACACACACACACACACACACACACACACACACACACACACACACACGCACGCACGCACACACACACACACACACACACACACACACACACACAGGCACAGACACGCACAGACACACACACAGACAGACACACACACACACACAGGCACACACACACACACACACACACACACACACAGGCACAGACACGCACAGACACACAGACACACACACACACACACACACACACACAGAACACACACACACACACACACACAACACCACACACACAGGCACACACACGGCACAGACACGCACAGACACACACACTCACACACAGACACACACAGCACAGACACGCACAGACACAACACACACACACACACACACACACAGACACACACACACAGACACAGACACACACACACACACACACAGACACATAGGCACACACACAGACACACACACAGACACACACACACAGACACACACACACACACACACACACACACACACACACACACACAACACACACGTTTGTTTTTGTGACTTACGAGGACATTCCATAGGCGTAATGGTTTTTATACTGGACAAACTATATATTCTATCCCCCTACACTGCCCTGTCCCTAAACCTACCCCTTACAGGAGACATGCTGGATTTTAACATTGTTTTTTATGTTTTTTAAGCTGTTTGAAATATGAGGACGCATGCAATGTCCTCATATTTCACGTGTAAGTTGTAATACCAGTGTAATACCCATGTCATTATACACATTTGTGTCCTCATATATCACAAAAACAAGCACACAGGCGCACACACACACAGGCGCACGCACACACGCGCACACACACAAGCCCTCACACACACAAGCCCTCACACACACACACACACACACACACACACACACACACACACACACACACACACACACACACACACAACACGCAATAAATCCAAAATAATGTTTCCAAAACTGGTAGGCTAAGTTATGTTGCTTGTGGTCCAAAAGCCAGATTATAGTTTTTAAGCAATCAAGAAAAACTGTAACATGCATTAAATTACAGCATTAAGTATTTGCGAGATTTAAGGTTAAAGGTTGTAGCATCTAGAAGAGCAGACTAAATCAATGACGAATACTATTGACTGACATTAATCAACGGCCCACATCATCTAGATGATGTCAGTGTTTCTGGCTCATCTTACCCTCATACAGCAGACTGCTCATGTTTAAACTAATGATGCCTGAGATCGTTTCCTTCTGTGGGTTTCATGGAATATTATTTGTTCATTTTAAATTGCTACTTGTGTTGTTTTTTTGTATTGTTTGTTGAGCTTTTGTCAAAAGACATTCTCTTACCCCTGTGGGGACGAACAATAAAGCTTGTGAGATGAGTTGAACTGCATTTTACTCCTTGGAGATCAGGAAGAATCCAGCGTTATTAAGAGACCAGAAACATCACGAGTCTCTTTGAAGTTTTTTAATAAATGATGAATTCAATTCAATCAAATATGAGCTCTTCTGCTCACCAATGCTGCATTTATTTACTTAAAAATACAGAAAAAACAGTAATATTGAGAAAAAATATTTCAATGTAAATCAGCTGTTTTCTATGTGAATATATAGTCAAGTGTAATTTATTCCTGTGATCAAAGCTGAATTTATCATCATTACTCCAGTCTTCAGTGTCACATGATCCTTCAGAAATCACTATAATATGATGATTTATGATCAAGAAAGATTTATGATTATTATCACAGTTGAAAACAGTTGTGCTTCATATTTTTTTGGAAACTTATACATTTAATTTTTCAGGATTCTTTGATGAATAGAAAGTTCAAAAGAACAGTGTTTATTTGAAATATAATCTTTTGTAACATTATACATTTCTTTACTCACTTTATTGTCACTTTTGATTTAATGTATCCTTGCTGAATGCAAATTAATACAGCATATTAAAAAAAAATTCTCGTTGATATTTTAATAATATAAATTCTTTCAGAGATACAGACCAAACCAAGTGTAGAAAGTTAAAACTGAATTGTGAGCCACATATGACTTATATCATTTATCATAAAAATCTTATGTCCTATTGTATCAGTTTTTGTGAAAATCAAACTCATGGTGTTACTAGTGCAATGCTTTATCAATAAGCAAATACTGTAAGAGTTCTTTGTTTTGAGCATTAAAAGACAGAATACATCTGTGAAATCTGGAAATTAATGACACATTTGCTCAAGAATCCAGTATATCACCCTTAAAACCCGCCATTACTCAGCAGAGAGACGAATCACACAGATTAACACATATTTGACAATATAATTGAAGTGCTTAAACTGCTATTTAAATGATGTTATTTACTGTGGCTCTGAGCAACACATTTAACCGCAGTTCATGCAGTAATGAGTGTGTGTGCCTCGTGTCAACACGTCACATGAAGAAAACTACAAACTAGAGACCGGCAAAGACTTTAGGAAAAATTGCCTTTTTTGGATGGATTTAAATATATACATCTATACAGTGGTGTTGTGTGTGGTGTGTGTGTGTGTGTGTGTGTGTGTGTGTGTGTGTGTGTGTGTGTGTGTGTGTGTGTGTGTGTGTGTGTGTGTGTGTGTGTGTGTGTGTGTGTGTGTGTGTGTGTGTGTGTGTGTGTGTGTGTGTGTGTGTGTCTGAAATATATATTCACACACATACACAGACTGATAAATGCAGCGCGTACTCAGAGTAATGTACTGATTCTGTGACTATAATGAGTTTTCTTCTGCAGGTAGCCTTGAGTACTTGATTTCTTTGAGTTTCTATGTCTTTTATTTCTTCATAAAAGTCTCTCTGCTTTTGAGTTCAGTAAAGATGGATTGCTGTGAGTTAGATGAATAGGGAAATACCCGAGAGTCCAGAGTGAGGAGAGAAACATTCTCACACACACACACGCACGCACGCGCACACACACACACACACACGCACACACACACGCGCGCACAAACACACGCACACACACACACACACTTTATTGTACCTACCTACACTGTGTGATAAAAGAACCATAAGTAATAACAACCATTTCTTTCATGAGATAGATAGATGATAGATAGATAGATAGATAGATAGATAGATAGATAGATAGATAGATAGATAGATAGATAGATAGATAGATAGATAGATAGATAGATAGATAGATTTGACTTTAACTACTTTAAAAGGTTAGTAGTATATTGGCAAGCTTCTGTAACTCAGACACATGTATTTTTTAAAGCATTCTGTTATTTCCGGAAAATAGGATGATAATGGAACATTATGATGAGCTCAAATTGTGCTGCAGGAACATTATTCCAGTGTACACAGCAGATATACCTCTCTCTCTCTCTCTCTCTCTCCTCTCTCTCTCTCCTCTCTCACTCCTCTCTCTCTCTCTCTCTCTCTCCTCTCTCTCTCTCTCTCCTCTCTCTCTCTCTCTCTCTCTCTCTCTCTCTCTCTCTCTCTCTCTCTCTCCTCTCTCTCTCTCTCTCTCTCTCTCTCTCTCTCTCTCTCCTCTCTCTCTCTCTCCTCTCTCTCTCTCCTCTCTCCTCTCTTCTCTCTCTCTCTCTCTCTCTCTCTCTCCTCTCTCTCTCTCTCTCTCTCTCTCTCTCTCTCTCTCTCTCTCTCTCTCCTCTCTCCTCATCTCTCTCTCTCTCTCTCTCTCTCTCTCTCTCTCTCTCTCTCCTCTCTCTCTCCTCTCTCTCTCTCTCTCTCTCTCTCTCTCTCTCTCTCTCTCTCTCTCTCTCTCTCTCTCTCTCTCTCTCTCTCTCTCTCTCTCTCTCTCTCTCTCTCTTCTCTCTCTCTCTCTCTCTCTCTCCTCTCTCTCTCCTCTCTCTCTCTCTCTCTCTCTCTCTCTTCTCTCTCTCTCTCTCTCTCTCTCTCACAACACGTACAGCTTCTCCTCGAATCCAAAAATAAGCATCAGGGAGAGCTGTCAGAGCCATGCAACATTCCTCTACCAGAGCCAGAGCCAACGAGTGAAAAAAGAACGATAACAGAATCGAGAGATGGAGTAGATAGAATAGAGACGAGTAAGATGAGAATCGATGGAGAGTAGATGGAGTACGTGGAGATGAGATGGAGAAGTAGAGATGAAGTAGATGGAGAGGTGAGATTGAAGGGGTGATGGAGAGGAGGTAAGATGGAGAGAGGTAGAGATTGGGAGAAGAGTAGGAGAGAGTAGAGATGGAAGGTAGAGATGGAGAGAGGTAGAGATGGAGAGAGTAGAGATGGAGAGATAGAGAGAGAGTGTAGAGATGGAGAGAGAGGTAGAATGGAGAGAGGTAGAGATTGAGAGAGGTAGAGATGGAGAGAGGTAGAGATGGAGAGAGGTAGAGATGGAGAGAGTAGAGATGAGAGAGGTAGAGATGGAGAGTAGAGATGGAGAGAGGTAGAGATGGAGAGAGTAGAGATGGAGAGGTAGAGATGGAGAGGTAGAGATGGAGAGGTAGAGATGGAGAGAGGTAGAGAGGAGAGAGTAGAGATGGAGAGGTAGAGATGGAGAGGTAGAGATGGAGAGAGTAGATGGAGAGGTGGAGATGGAGAGAGTGAGATGGAGAGGGAGATGGAGAGAGTGAGATGGAGAGGTAGAGATGGAGAGGAGTAGAGATGAGATGGAGAGATGGAGAGGTAGAGATGGAGAGGTAGAGATGGAGAGAGTAGAGAGTGGAGAGGTAGAGATGGAGAGAGGTAGAGATGGAGAGAGGTAGAGATGGAGAGAGTAGAGATGGAGAGAGGTAGAGATGGAGAGAGGTAGAGATGGAGAGAGGTAGAGATGGAGAGGTAGAGATGGAGAGGTAGAGATGGAGAGAGTGAGAGATGGAGGAGGTGGGAGATGGAGAGAGTGAGATGGAGAGGTAGAGATGGAGAGAGTAGAGATGGAGAGGAGAGATGGAGAGTAGAGAGGAGAGTAGAGAGATGGAGAGGTAGGTAGAGATGGAGAGAGTGAGAGATGGAAAGAGGATAGAGATGGAGAGAGTAGAGATGGAGAGAGGTAGAGATGGAGAGAGTAGAGATGGAGAGAGTAGAGATGGAGAGGTAGAAGATGGAGAGAGGTGAGAGATGGAAAGAGGTAGAGATGGAAAGAGTAGAGATGGAGAGGAGAGATGGAGAGAGTGAGAGATGGAGAGAGTAGAGATGGAGAGAGTGAGACGGAAAGAGTAGAGATTGGGAGGTAGAGATGGAGAGGTAGAGATGGAGGGAGTAGAGATGGAGAGGTAGAGATGGAAGGTAGAGAGTGAGAGATGGAGAGATAGAGAGTAGAGAGGAAGAGTAGAGATGGAGAGGTAGAGACGGAGAGAGTAGAGATGGAGAGGTAGAGATGGAGAGAGTGAGAGATGGAAAGAGGTAGAGATTGGAGGAGAGTAGAGATGGAGAGAGGTAGAGATGGAGAGGTAGAGATGGAGAGGGTGAGAGATGGAAAGAGGTAGAGATGGAGAGAGGATGAGAGTGGATGGAGGAGGTAGAGATGGAGAGAGAGTGAGATGGAGAGAGGTAGAGATGGAGAGATGAGGAGGAGATGGAGAGAGGTAAAAGTAGAGAGAGTAGAGATGGAGAGAGTAGAGATGGAGAGAGGTAGAGATGGAGAGAGTAGAGATGGAGAGAGAGGTAGAGATGGAGAGAGTAGAGATGGAGAGAGTAGAGATGGAGAGAGTAGAGATGGAGAGAGGTAGAGATGGATGAGAGTGAGAGATGGAAAGAGGTAGAGATGGAGGAGAGTAGAGATGGAGAGAGAGTAGAGATGGAGAGAGTGAGATGAATGGAGAGAGGTAGACACACACACACACACACACACACACACACACACACACACACACACACACACACACACACACACACACACACACACACACACACACACACACACACGTTAGATTTGAAATTGATTTGACAGCAATATAATATAACATAACATAATATAATGTAATGTAATGTAACATAATATAGCATACTAAATAAAATTGATCATCACTATATATGCCTTAGAAAAAAACACAAAAACAAAATGCTAAATAAAAAATGATTCATTATAATGTTTAATCACTGATGCGTGAATTTTCTCACTGGTCTATGAAATCCCAGCAGCGGCCTGACCTGTCAATCATCTGAGCTCTTTATTACTTTCTCAAATCACTGCGTAATGAAAACTTAGCACAACGAGTTGCTATTTCGTGTATCTACCTATTACTGTGATTAATATGAATATTAATGAATGTTTTCCAGTCTATAGTTTAAGTAAAAGCACAACAATGCACAAAGAAAGCATGATTAATATCAAACTGCAGATTGTGGAGTCGATTGTGCATTATAAGGAAGTAATGCGGAGTCAGTCGAGAAGTTATGATGCATTGTTTAGTGTTTTGGGGAGCTTTTCCAGAGAGTTGTTCTGGCTTTGGCTTGTCTGAGCGCTGATGAGATTGTGTGTGTGTGTGTGTGTGTTGTGTGTGTGTGTGTGTGTGTGTGTGTGTGTGTGTGTGTGTGTGTGTGTGTGTGTGTGTGTGTGTGTGTGTGTGTGTGTGTGTGTGTGTGTGTGTGTGTGTGTGTGTGTGTGTGTGTGTGTGTGTTTTACACCCACCTCCTGTCAGAAGAGCATGTGAATCCCCCAGTGGGCTGAAAGAAGAAAAACAACAGGAACAGTATGAACACGGGCCAGCAGAAATCTGCAGAGCTCAGAACATATTCGGAATCCTGGAATTATTACATACAGTACTGGAAAAAAAGTGCTTTAAAACTTTTTATAAATAGTTTACAATTGCTGTAATTAACAACAGCATGTTAGAGAAAAACAAATGCTGAAAACCAGTGACCCCACACACACATCTGCAGTGACCCCACACACACATCTGCAGTGAGCCCACACAACATCTGCAGTGAGCCCACACACACATCTGCAGTGAGCCCACACACACATCTCTGCAGTGAGCCCACACAACATCTGCAGTGAGCCCACACACACATCTGCAGTGACCCCACACACACATCTGCAGTGAGCCCACACACACATCTGCAGTGACCCCGCACACACATCTGCAGTGACCCCGCACACACATCTGCAGTGACCCCGCACACACATCTGCAGTGAGCCCACACACACATATGCAGTGAGCCCACACATACATCTGCAGTGACCCCACACACATATCTGCAGTGAGCCCACACACACATCTGCAGTGAGCCCACACACACATCTGCAGTGAGCCCACACACACATCTGCAGTGACCCCACACACACATCTGCAGTGACCCCACACACACACATCTGCAGTGACCCCACACACACATCTGCAGTGAGCCCACACACACATCTGCAGTGACCCCGCACACACATCTGCAGTGACCCCACACGCACATCTGCAGTGAGCCCACACACACATCTGCAGTGAACATCTGCTGTGACCCCAGACACACATCTGCAGTGAGCCCACACACACATCTGCAGTGACCCCACACACACATCTGCAGTGAGCCCACACACACATCTGCAGTGACCCCACACACACACATCTGCAGTGACCCCACACACACACATCTGCAGTGAGCCCAAACACATCTGCAGTGAGCCCACACACACATCTGCAGTGACCCCACACACACATCTGCAGTGACCCCACACACACATCTGCAGTGACCCCACACACACATCTGCAGTGAGCCCACACACACATCTGCAGTGACCCCACACACACATCTGCAGTGACCCCACACACACATCTGCAGTGACCCACCACACACACATCTGCAGTGACCCCACACACACATCTGCAGTGACCCCACACACACACATCTGCAGTGACCCCACACACACATCTGCAGTGACCCCACACACACACATCTGCAGTGACCCACACACACACATCTGCAGTGAGCCCAAACACATCTGCAGTGAGCCCACACACACATCTGCAGTGACCCCACACACACATCTGCAGTGACCCCACACACACATCTGCAGTGAGCCCACACACACATCTGCAGTGACCCCACACACACACATCTGCAGTGACCCCACACACACACACATCTGCAGTGAGCCCAAACACATCTGCAGTGACCCCACACACACATCTGCAGTGACCCCACACACACACATCTGCAGTGAACATCTGCAGTGACCCACACACACATCTGCAGTGACCCCGCACACACATCTGCAGTGACCCCGCACACACATCTGCAGTGACCCCGCACACACATCTGCAGTGACCCCACACACACATCTGCAGTGACACCGCACAAACATCTGCAGTGAGCCCACACACACATCTGCAGTGAGCCCACACACACATCTGCAGTGAGCCCACACAACATCTGCAGTGAGCCCACACACACATCTGCAGTGAGCCCACACACACATCTGCAGTGAGCCCACACACACATCTGCAGTGAGCTCACACACACATCTGCAGTGAGCCCACACACACATCTGCAGTGAGCCCACACACACATCTGCAGTGAGCCCACACATACATCTGCAGTGAGCCCACACACACATCTGCAGTGAGCCCACACACACATCTGCAGTGACCCCGCACACACATCTGCAGTGACCCCACACGCACATCTGCAGTGAGCCCACACACACACATCTGCAGTGAACATCTGCTGTGACCCCAGACACACATCTGCAGTGACCCCGCCACACACATCTGCAGTGAGCCCAAACACATCTGCAGTGAGCCCACACACACATCTGCAGTGACCCCGCACACACATCTGCAGTGAGCCCAAACACATCTGCAGTGAGCCCACACACACATCTGCAGTGACCCCACACACACATCTGCAGTGAGCCCACACACACATCTGCAGTGACCCCGCACAAACATCTGCAGTGACCCCGCACAAAACATCTGCAGTGACCCCAGACACACATCTGCAGTGACCCCAGACACACATCTGCAGTGACCCCGCACACACATCTGCAGTGACCCCGTACACACATCTGCAGTGACCCCACACACACATCTGCAGTGACCCCCACACACACATCTGCAGTGACCCCACACATACATCTGCAGTGACCCCGCACACACATCTGCAGTGACCCCGCACACACATCTGCAGTGACCCCGTACACACATCTGCAGTGACCCCGTACACACATCTGCAGTGACCCCACACATACATCTGCAGTGAGCCCACACACACATCTGCAGTGCCCCCACACACACATCTGCAGTGACCCCGCACACACATCTGCAGTGACCCCACACACAATCTGCAGTGACCCCGCACACACATCTGCAGTGACCCCACACACACACATCTGCAGTGACCCCACACACACATCTGCAGTGACCACACACACATATCTGCAGTAAGCCCACACACACATCTGCAGTGACCTTACACGCATGTCTGCAGTGACCCCACACACACACACAATCTGGAGTGACCCCACACACACATCTGCAGTGACCCCACACACACACACACACACATCTGCAGTGACCCCACACACACATCTGCAGTGACCCCCACACACACACACATCTGCAGTGACCCGCACACATCTGCAGTGAGCCCACACACACACACACATCTGCAGTGACCCAGCACACACCATTACCTGCAGCTCTTCAAAACTGCACAATGTTTGCCATCAATTTGCACTTGTGAAACCAATATTATGAATTAGTTATGAGAGGAGAAGTTCACGGGGAACACTATAATAATTGTCTGTCATTAATAAGTATCAATGCAGGAAGTAATGCCGGACTTATGAGTATTACTACATTATTACACTATTAACTGAGAAACATGCTTAACTAATCAGTAGTAATATGCAATTTAAAACTAAGATAGTTCCTTATTGGGTAATTAACCATATGTATTACCAAAATTAATTTTTCATGCCTAAATAAACACAGTTCCTGCAGTCAGGAGGTAAACGTGAGATATGAACGAACTACACCACATGACTTCAACATCACCATTAATCTTCAACAACTCTTTATTTCAAAACATTTCCCCAGACATGTTTGCAACTGCGCAATTATGAACATAACGAGGCTGAGAAAGCGACGAGTGAGATATGAGTTTATCATATCGAGTGACGTTTAATGTTTGTTTTTTAACTATATTGATGACCTTTATTAGGGTCCACATTCTGATGGACATTTTGATCCTGTTTGACCAGCTTTATTAATGCTATTCAAAAGCAGAACAGTTATTGATTTAGGCAGATGTTGCATCCATTGTAAAATCAGTAAATGCATTAATTTAATGCCAATGCAATACCATCGATTTTGAAGATGCACAGCCTCTGATGTCAACCATTAAAAAAATTAAAAAATTAAAAAAAAGTGTAATGTTCCAAAAATCCTCTTCTTTCCTTCCTAACGATACACATTTATATGTTTGGTTGTGTTTTATTTTCCTGCTAGATCAGACCTGTGACTCACACTGATGCTGTCTGTATGCAGACCTACATCATTTATACATAACGACTGTAAAATGAAAACAAAAGAAGCTATTAATGCACAGAGAGCGCAGATGTTGAAATATGGACAATGTTAAGCTTTTCTCTCACTTACTCTCTCATCATTGAGCTCAAATCCTCTTGATGGCGTTTTCCCAAATCAACACCATGAAGCAGGAAAACAATCTGTTCCTCTGACTGAGAGACGACACATGACACATCTCTCTCTCTCACACCCTGAAATTGGTTGGACACACACACACACACACACACACACACACACACACACACACACACACACACACACACACACACACACACACACACACACACACACAGGTGCGCTATCTTTATGAGGACTCTCCATAGACATAATGGTTTTTATACTGTACAAACTGTACATTCTGTCCCCTTACACTAACCTTACCCCTAAACCTACCCATCACAGAAACATTTCTGCATTTTTACATTTTTTAAAAAACTCATTCTGTATGATTTATAAGCTTTTGTGCCCATGGGGACCTCTATTTAGGTCCCCACAGTGACTCGAGTCCCATGAGTCTGTGTGCATTCGGGTTTAAGTCCCCACCAGGATAGAAAAACATGTCCACACACACACTGACTCACTCACATACACACTCACACACTCTCATACACACACACACACACACACACACACACAGTTTATCTCTCTCACTCACTCACACACACACACACACACACACACACACACACACACACACACACACACACACACACACACACACACACACACACACACACACACACACACACACACACACACACACACACACACACACACACACACACACACACACACACACAGTCTATCTCTCTCTCTCTCTCAAACACACACACACACACACACACACACACACACACACACACACACACACACACACACACACACACACACACACACACTCTCATACTGACTCACTCACATACACACTCACACACTCTCATACTCATACACACACACACACACACTCTCATACTGACTCACTCACATACACACTTACACACTCTCATACTCATACACACACACACACACACACACACGTGCCACAGACTCACTCACTCTCTCTCTCTCTCTCTCTCTCTCTCTCTCTCTCTCTCTCTCTCTCTCTCTCTCTCTCTCTCTCTCTCTCTCTCTCTCTCTCTCTCTCTCTCTCTCTCTCTCTCTCTCTCTCCTCTCTCTCTCTCTCTCTCTCTCTCTCTCTCTCTCTCTCTCTCTTCTCTCTCTCTCAAATTCAAATTCAAAGGGGCTTTATTGGCATGAAAGTTTTTGAAACAATGTTGCCAAAGCATACAAAATATACAAATAAAATATATATATATTATATATATACATACACATATAACAAAAAACATTTAACACAATGTTTGGATATATTTGTGTGTGTGTGTGTGTGTGTGTGTGTGTGTGTGTGTGTGTGTGTGTGTGTGTGTGTGTGTGTGTGTGTGTGTGTGTGTGTGTGTGTGTGTGTGTGTGTGTGTGTGTGTGTGTGTGTGTGTGTGTGTGTGTTCGGTCACTCATTGCCCCTCAGGTTGTGGCATGTTTGTACATATTGGGCAGCAAGATAAGTTTTGTCTCCTTCTCCCAGGAGAAACTTTAATTTAGAAATTTCATTCAGGTCTTTGAAATTTGGGATTATATAGTTAAATTTGTTAAAGTAATGGTTTCTTGTGTCTTTGAACGCTTCACATTGTAGGAGAAAGTGTATCTCTGTCTCAACCTCACCTGTCAAACAGTGATCACACGTTCTGTTCTCTTTTGGTTGCCATGATTTTTTGTGTCTTCCTGTTTCGATTGCCAGTTTGTGATCGCTGAGCCTGTACCTGGTTAGGATCTGTCTCTGCTTTCTATCTCTGACAGTAGAGAGATATTCTGCTAATTTATAATCTCTTTTTAGGGTCAGATAACATTCTAGTCTACTTTGGCTTTTAGTTTCTTCTTTCCAATGTTCCAGATAGGTTTCTTTGCATTGTGCTATGATTGGCTTTACTCTGATTGGTGTTTGGAGGGCAGTGTTGTTCTGAGGCTTGACTCTGATTGGTGTTTGGAAGGCAGTGTTGTTCTGAGGCTGCTCAGACGGTCTCTGACGTGGGGCAGTTTGTCTCAGTACCGATTGACATAGGGGACTCTTTTCTGGGCTCAGCTCCTGGGTTCGGAGGGCCTTGGAGTGAAGTGTGTCTGGGGGGCTGGATTTCAGGTGGTTAAAAAAGTTGAGTGTTCTCTTTTGGATGTTAATGATCAGTGGGTATCTGCCTAATTCTGCTCTGCATGCATTTGTTGGTGTGTTTCTGTGTACGTGTAGAATGTATCTGCAAAATTCTGCATGAAGAGATTCTGTTGGGTGTTTGTCCCAACGGGTATAGCTCTGATGACTGAGTGGACCCCATATTTCACTACCGTACAGCGCAATGGGCTGGATGACACTGTCAAATATTTTAAGCCAGATTTTAATTGGAATTTGGAAGTTATAGAATTTTCTCTTAATTGCATGTATAGCTCTTCGAGCTTTTTCTTTTAGTGCATTCACTGCCATGTTGAAACTCCCTGATGCTGATATGGTTATACCAAGGTAGGTATAGCTCATGCTGTGTTCAATGACATCATTATTAATGGTGAATTGATGTTTGTTCTCCTGACATCGTGGGCGTTTTTGGAAGATCATGATATTAGTTTTCTTCATATTTACAGCCAGAGCCCAGTTCTGACAGTACTTTTCTACTATGTCTAGCTGTTGCTGTAATCCTTGTTTAGTAGGAGACAGTAGAAGGAGATCGTCAGCATAAAACAGGGACTTCACCTCTCTATCTAGAAGGGAAAGGCCAGGAGCAGCACATTGATCTAACTCAACAGCAAGCTCATTGATGTACATATTAAATAATGTTGGACTTAGATTGCAACCCTGCCGAACACCTCTTCTCTGGGTGAAGAAATCCGTTTGTTTGTTGCCAATTTTAACAGCACACTTATTTTCTAAATACATAGATTTAACTAGATCATACGTTTTGCCCCCTATACCACACTGTAGAAGTCTGTAAAAGAGACCTTCATGCCAAATAGAATCAAAAGCTTTTCTGAAATCAATGAAACAAGAGAATATTTTACCATTTTTAGTTTGGTGTACATGTTTATCAATTAATGTGTGTAAGGTATATATATGATCAGTGGTGCGGTGTTTTGGGAGGAAACCAATCTGACTTTTACTTAAGATGGAGTGTTCCTCAATGAAATCTAGCATTCTTTTATTAAGAATGCTACAGAATAGTTTGCCCAGACAGCTGCTGACAGAGATACCACGGTAGTTATTAGGGTCTGATTTGTCCCCACTCTTATGAATGGGGGAAATGAGCCCTTTGCACCAGATGTCAGGAAAACATCCTGACTGTAGAACAATATTGAACAGCTTTAACACTGCAGTCTGCATCTCTGGGGTGCTGCATTTGAGCATCTCGTTTTTAATGCTGTCTGGACCACAAGCTTTCCTCGGCTGGAGAGATTTTGTCTGTGTGATCAATTCTTCCCAAGTAATTGGAGAATCAAGAGGCTTTTGGTTGTCTTTAATTGTTTGTTCTAATGTTTGGAGTTTTTCTTTTATAAAATTTTGTTCTGGTCTAATTTGTTTAATTGGTATGTCTTTGTAAAGGTTTTCAAAATGTGTTTTCCAGATATCACCATTTTGAATGGGTAATGCTTGTTGTTGTTTTGTGTTGAACTTGTTCCACATATTCCAGAATTGATCTTGATTAATGGCGTTTTCAATATCTTCAAGTTTCATGTGGGTATAATTTTGTTTTTTGTTCCTAATTGTACATTTGTATTTATTTAAAATTTCATTGTATCTAATGCGTAAGGCCGGGTTGTTTGGTTGGCGGTGTTTTTCATTTGCTATATTTCTAAGTTCCTTTCTGATGGTCTTGCATTCTCTTATCAAACCATTTCTCGACATTTTGTTTTCTAATAGGCTTATGTTTCTGTTTTATGAGGTCAGCTCTGATAGCTGCCTTATGGAATATCGTGTTGATGTCATCAATCGCCTTGTTCACACCGTTTTTGGTAGGGGCATATTGAGTTTGGTCATATGTGAATATGTCATTCATCAGATCAGGTGATTTCAAAGCCATGATGAGTTTGTCTCCACTGTCAGTGTCACTCACAGTTTTGTGTCTCTCTCTCTCTCTCTCTCTCTCTCTCTCCTCTCTCTCTTCCTTTCTCTCTCTCCTCTCTCTCTCTCTCCTCTCTCTCTCTTCTCTCTCTCTTCTCTTCTCTTCTCCTCCTCTCTCTCTCTCTCTCTCCTCCTCTCTCTCTCTCTCTCTCTCTCTCTCTCTCTCTCTCTCTCCTCTCTCTCTCTCTCTCTCTCTCTCTCTCTCTCTCTCTCTCTCTCTCTCTCCTCTCTTCTCTCTCTCTCTCTCTCCTCTCTCTCTTCTCTCTCTCTCTCTCTCTCTCTTCTCTCTCACGCACGCACACACACACACACACTGCCACAGACTCACTCACTCTCACACACACACGCACGCACGCACGCACACACAGTACTTGAAATAAAATAAACATAATCTGAAATAAAATAAAATGTATATAAAAAAATATTATATTTCACTTTTCACATTTTCTTATTTAAGTTAAAGTACTAAAATAACTAAAACTAAGCCTAATTCAAAATTCAAATTCAAAAACGATAATGCTATCAATGATACTTAAATAACACGCAACATTATTTTCAAGATAATGGAGCACATTTTACAGATTCTCAAAATGTGTCTGAACATTTTACTTTTGAGGTTATGAAAATGTGTCTTCATTGACGTTTGTCTTTTATAATTTATTTATTTTCGCAGTTTTTGTGAGACTCGCTCTATGTCTGCTTTTTCACATGCAAATATTTCTGTCTGATTATGCATTAGATTTTGATATTTCTGAAAAGAATAACTTATACATAATGTCAAGGAGAGCATCAATATTTAATTGAAGAGTAACACATTTATATAAGCATTGTGAAATGAAATGAAGCACAGATGATGGACACTGAAAACACTTCTGTATGCTCGGCTTTAATTCAAAACAGTCCATTGTGTTCATAACCAGGACACATTTATTTATTATTTAGGTCAAACAATATCTGAGCTCAGCAGAACGGCCTTATTTTACAGATCTGTACTTGGATTTAGAACAGAAGCTCATTTTAAGTGTTTGATAAGGTACGCTATAAAGTACATTTCTGTATTTAAACATATGAATTTGAGTGTTAATACATTGCACTGCCATCTTAAGTTAAATTAATACAATTTAATAAATGATAAAGCATAAATTTGCCTTCAGACAGTTTCATTTGACATTACAAATGTGCAAAAGTCATGAAACTTGGTGCTTCTTATATAATGCTGATATTTCTACAAATACTCAATAAATTGCAAAAACTGCAAGTGTATTGATGTATTTTAATAGTATTTAATAAACGAAATCTATTTTGCTTTTATCGAAAAAATCTTCCTCATGCTGAAAGAGAAAGGGAAGAAAACATGAAAATCAATCAAAAGCACTGGGTTAATGTGTGTCGTCTATTAAAGCTGTGTCAGCTATTTATTGCTGAAGTTATTTTTACACAAAAATGGCACCAGTTTCATAAAATGACCCAGAAATCAAAACTCAAACAAACATAAATTCACATGAGACACACAAAGACAACAGAGCCGAGGAAGAGGTCAAGACTGATGCTGAGAAACTGAGGAGAGCTCAGAAAGCTTGTAAAACATTATGTTTACCACTGTGTGTGTGTGTGTGTGTGTGTGTGTGTGTGTGTGTGTGTGTGTGTGTGTGTGTGTGTGTGTGTGTGTGTGTGTGTGTGTGTGTGTGTGTGTGTTATAAACATCTCAATTATAAATGAGAGAACAAAAATTAATACAATACACAAACAGCACTAGGTTCAGAAAAGCAGCAGCGTGGACAGCCAGAGGGAGAAGATTGAACCAAAATAAACAAACAATAGTTTCAGGGGCTCGTTCTTCGTACGTCGCTAACTCAGTTAGCTGGATTTGATTGTTGACGATTTGCCATGATCTTGGATTGTTTGGTTCTTTGAAGCTCATCCTAGACTTGCTGTCATAGCAACAGGTGCGCTAGCTTGAACCTGCTCGCGAGCAGGCTTATTTCATGTAAACAGGATTAGATCGCGGCTTCATAAGCGCAGGTGATACGAGAAGTCTTTTAACGCAGCGCGATAGTGTACTTTTTGAGAGATATAATTATTCTCGGATGTCGTTTACATCAATTATTTTTTGGAAACGCACATTAAATGTTCGACTCGTCGGAGTCGGCCTTTAATAACAGCACAAACTGTGTGCATTGTCCTGATATTATTTGCGAGTGGCTCTTTCCTTTAAACTATTGGAGATGCGGAGAACTTGATAAGTGCTGTCTGTCGTGTCATTCACAAAGTTTACCCTGGCGCTCAAGCAGTTTTTAGGTTTTTTTTTGTGGCATTTCCAAGCCAGTTTAGACCCAAGGTTGTAGGCTAGCAGGTTTTTTTTTTTTTTTTTTTTTTTGCCAACGCAGGTATATTATAATTTTTAATGAAGATCATGCAATCATGAACATGCCGATTAATATGACACAGATATGTCCCTCAGGCTTCACTAATGTGATTGGTCAATAGACTGCACACATGTTCCCATCAAGGCCTCTATGAAGGGGATTTTGTGTACAGAAAGGGAGATCACAATGTAAATGTGCAGCCAAGTTACTATTACAATTCTTAATATTCCAGATTAGTAATATTATATTAAATTTTAAAAAAGGCAGTTGACAGACTAAAATCTCTAGATGGCGTGTGACTATTCATATTACTAATGTGGAAGCACAGAGACATTCACATTTATGCACATTACTTGAACATGGTAAGGAAAAATATAAATATCAAGCTCACTGTATTACATATGTAAATGTAAAATATAAATGTATGTACATACACAGTTACAATGCAGCTCTAGCCAGGACAAGTTCACACAATGAAATGAACTTTGGCCAACTAAAGGGAAGATTTCAGTGTCTGAAAAGCCTGAGTGTTGCACCTGACAGGACCTGTGACATTACATGTGCCATATTACACAACATTGCCAACATCAGAAAAAGAAGGGGAAAAAAGGTTTAATTAAGCCTAAATGTTTAATAAAAGACAAGACACATTTGCTTAGTTCATTGAGTCTTATTTCAATAGTTCTTTGTAAAGAAAAGCCAGTCATTCAGTCATCTTTTGCCTGCAATAAGAGATATTATGCAAGGTCAGCAATAGTACTCTGTGTGAAATAGTGTATTTTACTCTGAAGTTTATTTTGAAGCGACTCTATTTCTAGTGCAATTTCTAAGTAGTCAAGTTCTATTTCTCCCCCTGATTTTTGTTTTTTTCAAAATACTCTATTTTCTGTTGAAGACTCATAGGGAATGAATTTCACCCTGTGTCATTTGTCAAATTGTCACACATGCCTCATGCAACAAATAAAAAGGAAAAGTTACACTGCCCACACCTGTATCACTGCGTTGTGCAGACTCTTCTGTAGGCCTTTCTGTACATGTGGACTGATGTCAGAAATAATAGACTAGGCACAAGTATAAATCAATTAAAATTATTTATGTATTTGCAGGTAGTCTACTTCCTCCAAAGGACAGTCATCTGAGAAGGTTTCTTCACTATCCAGTGCAATGTGATTAATAACTCATGGCAAAATATTTTCACATTAACATAAGTTTATCAGTTTTTTACTTTCACAAGTCAAAGCAATTTATCATTACTCAAGATTTAACAGTTGAAATGACTATACCAGCCAATATGCATTATAGGCCTACTTAATTTAATGCAGCAACAAATGATTTCACAGTGTACTTTCCATCTCATTTACCAGTAATGAAGGTGTTGCTGCTACTGGTCCCTGGATGTGTGTCTGGAAGAGCTGAACCCAGGGATGCCCTCCACAACAACAGGTCAATTCACACTCAACCCAGGGGTCAGCTCTTCTGCCAGGGTGCAGGAGCATCTGTTTCTTGGTTGCTTTTATAAACAGACAATCATTTATTTAACAGTGCCTTTTTGAAAGAGACTAGTAGGCCTATAAGACCTAGTAAAAATTACCATTACGTAGAAGATTTTTGTACTTCACTTTCATCATGTTCACTATAGTGTGGTGACTCTGACATGACAATGAACAAAGTAATTATGAAATTATTAAAATAGAAAAAAAAAAAAAAAAGTTATTAAAACATCTAACATGGCCACCACAAACGCATTTAATTCATCTGCTACTTTTGCCAGCCCTCTCTCCTGGCTTTTGCACACTTAGAAGTGTTCCCTGGCGTTTTAATTAAAGACTCAAAATCGGCATAACCTTCTCTTTCTCTGCTTGGAGAAAAACTGGGCGTGTTCTTTGGCCATGCTGAACAGCCAATAGCAGCGTCGCTGATCACTGTTTCTGCTATCGATACATATCCCCTTTTAAACCAACGCGTGAACGCGCAGTTATCTCAGATAACTCAATCCAGCGATACTAATCATAAACAACAGGAGTGTTCGAAGAACCCACTTAGCCGGATCATGATTAGCCCGATGATATTATCTTGGATGTCTCATTTGATCTCGGATGTTTTAAGCAACGTACGAAGAACGAGCCCCAGGAGTAAACAGAGCGAAACAAAATATTGTTGAAATTCGTTGAGAAACGCAAAAATGGGATTTATGATGGAGAATTTGGAGAAAAGTAAGCTGTGAAACTTAGCCAGAGGAATGTGTGTGTGTGTGTGAGTAAATGAGTGAGTGAGAGAGTGTGTGTGTGTGTGTGTGTGTGTGTGTGTGTGTGTGTGTGTGTGTGTGTGTGTGTGTGTGTGTGTGTGTGTGTGTGTGTGAGTAAATGAGTGAGTGAGAGAGAGAGTGTGTGTGTGTGTGTGTGTGTGTGTGTGTGTGTGTGTGTGTGTGTGTGTGTGTGTGTGTGTGTGTGTTTGAGTATGTGTCGATGTGTTTGTTTGTTTGATTTTGTTTGTGTGTGTGTGTGTGTTAGGGTTAAGTGTGAGTGAATGTGTGTGTCTATGTGTGTGTGCATTAGGGTTAGTGTGTGTTTGCGTGTGTGTTAGGGTTATGTGTGTGTGTGTGTGTGTGTGTGTGTGTGTGTGTGTGTGTGTGTGTGTGTGTGTGTGTGTGTGTGTGTGTGTGAGTGAGTGAGTGAGTGAGTGAGTGAGTGAGTGAGTGAGTGAGTGAGTGAGTGTGTGTGTGTGTGTGTGTGTGTCTATGCTTTGTGTGTGTGTGTGTGTGTGTGTGTGTGTGTGTGTGTGTGTGTGTGTGTGTGTGTGTGTGTGTGTGTGTGTGTGTTTGTTTAGCGATGGGTTGGACTCCAGCATGACGTCACGTCATTAGCTCCAGCTCGAGCTCACACATCTCAACACTCAGTCCGGTGTGGAGCGCGTGTGTGTAGAGCTCGCGTGCGCGTCTCTGGAGCGCGCCTGACAGAACGCGCGCGGCTACTCTGGAATTCTATTTCGCGCTTCAATTTCTCCGCATCGAAATCGTAAGGGATTTTAAAAAGTCTTTGCGTGCGCGATGAGCAGCTTTAATCTCGCAAGCATGAGACGATCGCGTCAGCAGAGCGCACTGACAGCTCAAGTTTTAATCGCGTCATTACATCAGTGCATTGGTGACACCACCTAACTGGAAACACTAACCTGACTGTGAGAAAGATGGACTCAGCATGGATATGACTCAGTCCAATGCAACGGAGGACACCAAAAACATCACCTCAAAGACATGGCCGTACACGGACACGGCCGCCGCGTTCATCATCCTCGTGGTTTCCATCATGATCCTGGTCACCATCGTTGGGAACGTTTTGGTTATCGTTGCGGTTCTGACCAGCCGCGCGCTCCGCGCGCCACAGAACCTCTTCCTTTTGTCGCTCGCGTGCGCGGACATCCTCGTGGCCACACTCGTGATCCCATTTTCACTCGCCAACGAGGTCATGGGACACTGGTACTTCGGCAGCACCTGGTGCGCGTTTTACCTGGCTCTGGATGTTCTGTTCTGCACATCATCCATCGTGCACCTGTGCGCCATCAGCTTGGATAGGTACTGGTCCGTCACCAAAGCGGTGAGCTACAACTTAAAGAGAACACCAAAGCGCATTAAAACCATGATCGCGGTGGTGTGGGTCATTTCAGCCGTCATCTCATTCCCACCCCTCATCATGACCAAACACAACGAGACGGAGTGTTTAATCAACGACGAGACCTGGTACATCCTCTCCTCGTGCGTCGTGTCGTTTTTCGCGCCGGGGTTCATCATGATCACGGTGTACTGTAAAATATACCGCGTCGCCAAACAGCGCTCGTCCACTGTGTTCGTGGCGAAGAACGGGTTGGAGAGGCACCCTTCGCAATCCGAGACGTGCTTTGTGCGTAAAGCGAAGTTTGAGAAGGAGACTCCGAGCAGCAATAGCTCAGAGAGCAACCAGGGACAGGAGGAGTTGGATGATATCGATCTGGAGGAAAGCGCGACTTCGGACAGCAAACACAAGAGCTCGCGCTTCTCCAAGCGCAAGGTGGATGGCGCGCGCTGCTGTGCGCAAAGGACTTGCAGGGTCTCCTGGGCTTCCCATCAGGAGCAGAGCAGCAAACAGCTCGCCGTGGTGTCCAAAACCAAAGTGGCTCAGATGCGAGAGAAACGCTTCACCTTCGTGCTGGCTGTGGTGATGGGGGTGTTTGTCCTCTGCTGGTTCCCGTTCTTCTTCACCTACAGTCTCCAGGCCATCTGTGGGGAGAGGTGCGTGCCGCCCGACGCCCTGTTCAAACTCTTCTTCTGGATCGGATACTGTAATAGCTCGGTCAATCCCATCATTTACACCATTTTCAACAGGGACTTTCGAAAGTCTTTTAAGAAAATCGTTTGCTTGACGACGCAAGTGCAGCGCACCTGAGAGACTCGTGTTTGCATGTGTGGATGACGGCAAACAAGAGCAATCTGATAAATCATTACGGCCCTTTTCTGTATTTGCAATCAAGTGTTTCTTCGGTCATGGGCAATCACACACAGTCTTGGAAAGCATTAATCATGTCTACATTTATTTTGGCTACTTTTCAAATGCATTTTAATGCATGTAAAATATATAAAAAAAATTGGATTCTCAATTAGCTAACACAGCGAAATAACCAGATTTACTCCTGAAAAAGGCCCTTTTCGAGATTTATAGTACAATTCCATTAAATTTGAATAATTCTTACCTATTATTCATATTATGAATTAAAAGATTTAAATGAGCAAAAAAAAAAACGAGCTTAATACAACATTTTGTATTAATCTTAAACTCAAATCTAAACATACATATAAATATTTGTTTAATTTATTAATACAAATCACATAAACTAAATGGTCCATTCACTTGTTCCATTAAGATTTATACATTTATGTTTTATTAAGCTCTAGTTCTCTTTTTTTACTCATTCATATTATGAATTAATAATTTTAAATAACTGCTAGCAGAAGAAACACTTCATGTATTTTAATAAACTGGTGTTTTTGTGGTTTTAAGTATGATGTCAGCTCTCAGTATCTATTGTTTTATCATTTCAAACCCAGCTAAGCTATATTTCTTTATAATATGCCACCTGGTTACATTTCCCCTAATGCAATGTGATTCAGACATGTTTATGTGTTCAAATAATTCTTGGTGCCACTGATGTACATATTGTTTGTATATATTAAATGAGAAATAATTGACTTACATGTTATCGAAACTCCCTGTAAATATATAAAATGTATACATGTAAAAAAGGACATTAAATATTATATTGTACTGTATATTTTCCATACAGTTTAGACTCTAAATTCTAGTATAAATGTCAAATGACAGAATTTATGAATCCTCTAATTGATTTAGTGTTTATTAAATAGAAGTACTTGATCATTTATTTCACTCATTAGTCAAATGTGGAAAGAATATTACTTTACATTTTTGTTTTCTGGATAATTCGGTGGTAATTGTGACCGGGGCTAGTTGTCACAAGGGCTATATCTCGGTAACTGTGACATCATGAGGCAAAAAGGCCAATTATACTCTGTATGTTGATTTTAAACGCCTTCAGAACTTCCTTAAATTAGTACATGTTTAACTATAAAACCAGGAGTGAATTGTGTTTTCAGGTCAAAGGCAGTTTGGGGCAAGTTGTCACATTTTTTTATGTTATTTTTAATTATTTTCAATTTCTGTTGCACAAAACAGAATCATATATATTTTTTTAATGAATTGTTTACCTTTTACATTTGGCTAAAAAGCCTATTGTTATAAAGGTCTCTCTCTCTCTCTCTCTCTCTCACAGTCTATCTCTCTCTCGCTCTAATAATGGCGTAAATGTTAAGTAGCTTTTTTTGCACTCCAGACATTAGGATTTATGTCTATACACACTTAAACCTGACCTCAGAAATATTCTAAAGAAATACGACTAACCCTGGTGACTAAGAACAGAGAGAGAGAGAGAGAGAGAGAGAGAGAGAGAGAGAGAGAGAGAGAGAGAGAGAGAGAGAGAGAGAGAGAGAGAGAGAGAGAGAGAGAGAGAGAGAGAGAGAGAGAGAGAGCAAGAGAGAGAGAGAGAGCAAATGAGAGAGAGAAGAGAGAGAGAGAGAGAGAGAGAGAGAGAGAGAGAGAGAGAGAGAGAGAGAGAGAGAGAGAGAGAGAGATGTTGGTTTCTAATTCAAGAACGGTAGCTATAGCTAAAGTACATAGTAGCCTATCTGATGAATGCACACTGTAATCCATCATATTTTGTATCTTAATCTATAAAGTCGGAGAGAATATTTCTGGCAGGACTGATGGTTGCAGAAAAGGATTTATCTTAAAAGCGCTGTCAAAAGTGAGATGCTTTTCCTGAAACGACTCTTATCGTGATCTAAAACCCTTCACAAACAAAACATGCTGCCTAGAAGAGGTTAAAGAAAAGTCCAAATTTCCTACAGAAAACTAACAATACCCTGCTATAAATGTGAACTATGTGAAAGTATCATGCATAGCACACACCAGCTCCATCCAGCAGAAAGCAATGCCTGGATGATGAGGGTCAGGGGCCGCGAGACTCAGAGCTCTGCAGTTTCCGGATCTGTGAGAGGAAAATTAGTTGGCAACAAATGTAATTCGTCCCACACACCTCCGCTTGTTGTAGTCTACATAACTGTCTCTCTTGGAATGTATTATGCTCTTTTACAGTCTTGATGTCTCAGGCTCTAACAGGTTTTCCTGCATGAATGTTGATTATTTTCCTCATATTCTCCATTGTTGCGGCTCCTCTCTTCCCAGTCTGTCAGTAACGCTCTGGAGTGTGTTTCCCGAAGCATCATTAGCCAACTATGGTCACAAGTTTCGGCGTTATCAGAATAGTTCGACGAGTCTGTGTTTCCCGAATCCATCGCTCCAACGAATCGCGAACAGGATCGCAGAGTTGTGTGTTTGTAACGACAGATCTCCTGCGGTTAGAAGCAGTTTCTTGTGTGCGTGACATGTGGACTCAAAAATCCTGATCTGGAGAAAAATAAGCAAGCTGACATTCAGTACAATCTGTGTCTTATATTTAGAATACATACAAATGTCATTTACGTCTTTGAGTTTGTCAAGTGATTTAAAGCACAGTTTTTGAAGAGTTTGCGTGTGTGAATGGGTTCTAGTGTGTAAGAACGAGCCTATGATTCAATCTGGAAATAAAGCAAAATAACTGAGAAAAAGGAGAAATACTCCTCAAATGACATGTCTGTAATTTATATCAAAACATCTAGTATTAATTAGATCTCAAACAGTTTGTCATAAACCACCACTTTGCGACAATATGGTTTCGGGAAACAGTCGTGACTAGATAGTTGATTTCTTCAACGATGCATCGAACTATAGTAGTGAAGCAGCGAGTAACGTACGAGAAACACTCCCGATTACTTCCTGTCTCTATGAAGCCCCTCCTTCTGAAAAGCACACTGTGCTCTGATTGGTCGGCTGGATCAGTGTGCTGTGATTGGTCGAGCGCTTCGAGTGTGTTTGGGAAATGTCCCGCCCCTTCCCATAACCACCAGTTTAACACACTACTAACTAACTCAACCAGGCCCCGCCCCTTTATTCTGCATATGAACTATTATAATGAGGAATTTTAGGTGCGTTCCATTTGACAGGGTCCCTACGCAGTGTTCACTGCTCCCTACTCCCTGAACACGGTACAAAACAGTTATGATTTTCGCTCTCCACTTCCTGTGAAGTGATGTATCGATGTTCCCTTATTCCCTATGCCGTTTGCAGTGCCCTTCGAACTGAACATGTTCGTTCCCCTCGGATTGGAATCTCACTTAAGATGGCGAAATACCCTGTGAAGTCCACTTCACAGTCCACTTACGGTCGAATGGAACGCACCTATTGTGACGTGTTCGTTCCTGGAAGAAACTCAAGATACAATGGAGGCGTTTCAGGAGTTCAGAAACACTGACACTAGCCAAGTTTCCATCCACTTGTCAATGGAATTATCTGAAGTTCTGTAAATAACCTCATGTGAATAAAGCTGGTGAAAGTGTGTTTCCATCCAACGGCTTTAAAGCGAATAAAAACCTGTGTGTAATGACGTCACATGCTGTTTTGCGATCAAATTGGTATATCGAATTGATTTGAGACATTTTAAGGTGTTTCCATTCATTTTCGCACTGAATTGCACAACATTCAAGCAAACATTTGCCAACAAAGTTTTGCTAGACAAAATGGATCGCGCCGTAATAACGTTTCCATCAGCGTTTATCGCATAAGCCGTATATCCATCAAGATAAAATCCCATGAGACCGAACGCATTTCATTTGAGTCGAAATTCAATCGAATTTTACTGTTTCCATAAGACATTTTTCATTCGATATCACTTAATGCGGATAAAAACGTGTGGATGGAAACATAGCTAGTGATATAGAGAAGAACTGAGTTTTTCATGCTCAAACTGCAACATTACACACAAAGACAGATGAAGATGTGTAAGAAGCAGAATAGCTCCTTTTTAAACGAATAGTGTGCTTATTTTTGTAGTTGTGACTTTATTTCTCACTCTTGAAACTGTATTTATTTTTGTATGTAATAAAACATCTAGTTGTCTCTAAGCTGGGGTGGGATTGAGTTACTATACAAACTTCCCTTTCAACTCCCAGGCAATAACAGTGTGGGATCGACAAGAGGGGCCTCCGTAAGACCGGGGCCCGGGGCCTCAGGAGGTCAAAAGCCATCCCCACTAGAGTTGCATCGCACATAGAAATGTCTACATAAAAATGCTCAAGTTTTGCTTGATTATTAGTGCATTAGAGTTTGCAGGCAAGTTGAACACCACATGCATTTTTTTAGGTCTACACTTAATTCTCACTGTTTCTATTCAAAAGTGAGATCAGTGATACTCCATGTAAGACAGCAATAACATACCCAATATTTTCAAATCTTAAAAATGAAAAAAAGTCAATTTTTGATAAGCAAAAATAAACAAATTGAACAAATAAAAATGTCCAGATGTACTATGTTAATTAGATCTATATGGTTGAACCTTTTTTCACGAGATTCACAAAAACATTGAGTGAGTGATTGATTCAGTGAGTGAGTGAGTGAGTGAGTGAGTGAGTGAGTGAGTGAGTGAGTGAGTGAGTGCGAGTGGGTGATTCAGTGAGTGAGTGAGTGTGTGAGTGAGTCAGTGAGTGTGTGATTCAGTGAGTGAGTGAGTGAGTGAGCGATTCAGTGAGTGAGTTATTCAGTGAGTGTGTGAGTGAGTCAGTGAGTGTGTGATTTAGTGAGTGTGTTTGAGTGGGTGATTCAGTGAGTGAGTGATTCAGTGAGTGTGTGGTGAGTCAGTGAGTGTGTGATTCAGTGAGTGAGTGAGTGAGTGATTCAGTGAGTGAGTTATTCAGTGAGTGAGTGAGTGAGTGAGTCAGTGAGTGAGTGAGTGATTTAGTGAGTGTGTGATTCAGTGAGTGAGTGATTCAGTGAGTGTGTGAGTGAGTCAGTGAGTGTGTGATTCAGTGAGTGAGTGATTCAGTGAGTGAGTTATTTAGTGAGTGAGTGAGTGATTTAGTGAGTGTGTGATTCAGTGAGTGAGTGATTCAGTGAGTGTGTGAGTGAGTCAGTGAGTGTGTGATTCAGTGAGTGAGTGATTCAGTGAGTGAGTTATTCGGTGAGTGAGTGAGTGATTTAGTGAGTGAGTGAGTGATTTAGTGAGTGTGTGATTCAGTGAGTGTGTGAGTGAGTCAGTGAGTGTGTGATTCAGTGAGTGAGTGATTCAGTGAGTGAGTTATTCGGTGAGTGAGTGAGTGATTTAGTGAGTGAGTGAGTGAGTCAGTGAGTGTGTGATTCAGTGAGTGAGTGAGTGAGTGAGTGAGTGATTCAGTGAGTGAGTTATTCAGTGAGTGAGTGAGTGAGTCAGTGAGTGAGTGAGTGATTTAGTGAGTGTGTGATTCAGTGAGTGAGTGATTCAGTGAGTGTGTGAGTGAGTCAGTGAGTGTGTGATTCAGTGAGTGATTCAGTGAGTGAGTGAGTGAGTCAGTGATTTAGTGAGTGAGTGATTCAGTGAGTGTGTGAGTGAGTCAGTGAGTGTGTGATTCAGTGAGTGAGTGAGTGAGTGAGTGAGTGAGTGATTCAGTGAGTGAGTTATTCAGTGAGTGAGTGAGTGAGTCAGTGAGTGATTTAGTGAGTGTGTGATTCAGTGAGTGGGTGATTCAGTGAGTGTGTGAGTGAGTCAGTGAGTGTGTGATTCAGTGAGTGAGTGATTCAGTGAGTGAGTTATTCAGTGAGTGAGTGAGTGATTCAGTGAGTGAGCGAGTAATTTAGTAAGTAAGTGAGTGCGTTGTTGGATAAACCGATAGATCATGGGTCACCAATCTCGGTCCTGGAGGGCCGGTGTCCTGCAGAGTTTAGTTCCAACCAGGTCCAACACACCTGCCTGAACGTTTCTATTATGCCCAGTGAGACCTTGATTAGCTGGTTCAGGTGTGTTTAATTGGGGTTGGAGCTAAACTCTGCAGGACACCGGCCCTCCAGGACCGAGATTGGTGACCCATGCGATAGATAGATCTCACTGCTTTTACGTTTGAGGTGAACCTGTTTTCATGAGATTTGCCCAAACATTAATGGTTAAATAAATAAGCAAAAAAAAAAATAAAAAAAAATTACAGAACATTATGATTCTCCCATTTCCCATGATCAGTGAATCACAAATAGAAACCACAGCATGTTGTCTGACAAGGTCTCTGGTGTAGTTCAGAGCTGGAAACAGAGTTCAGAGGTCAAATAAGAGACTCTGATGAGGGCCTATTGTCTGAGACCTGGCAGTGGGGATACAATAAATGCTCTATTTTTATCTGTTGTGGAATTTGTCTTATGTCCTTCTTCTCTGGACGGGTTTGGCCCAGATCCAGCCATGCTGGGCTAGAAATCCCACACCACAGGGTTTAATGCATGAGAAAAACAGGACCTCCGAATGCCTCTGGTTTCCTCGTGCATCCTGATGATTCTGATCTGATCGTCTCTGTAATGCAGCCAGAATCTCACATCATTTCCTGCTACAATACTTCTGCATCTACTTCACACTGTGAAATTTGTGTGCTGATTATTATCATAATTCCATGTATTGTTTGTGACAAAGAAATCAAACCTATTGCAGTTTGTATATATTAGACGTGAAAGGTCATTCGCTCTAAACTAGTGAGAA
>CM070835.1:3872051-3888036 GCA_036326025.1 Chrosomus eos
CATAGCCAACTTAAAGGTTTTTGGTACGTATCCTAATGACAAGGATGAATTAATGATATCTAGAAGAGGATCTATGACCTCTGGAAGCATCTCTTTCAGTAGCTTAGTCGGTATAGGGTCTAGCATACAAGTTGTCGATTTAGATGAATTAACAATTTTGCAAAATTCTTCCTCTCCTATAGCAACAAATGAATCAAAATGTTCCTCACGGAGACTATAATATACTCCCTGATGCGATACTGTAGTAGACGGTTGCATAGTTATAATTTTGTCCCTGATATTATCAATCTTATAAGTGAAGAAGTTCATAAAGTCATTACTGCTGTGTTTCTTATAAACTTCTGGGCTTGAAGCTTTCTTTTTCGTTAGTTTAGTCACTTGTTCAAATAAATACCTAGGATTATGTTTATGTTCTTCTAATAGGGTTGAAAAATAATTAGTTCTAGCATCTTTTAAGGCCTCTCTGTAAGCAATCGAGCTCTCCTTCCATGAAATCCGAAATACCTCTAGTTTTGTTTTCTTCCAGTTTCGCTCCATTTTTCTGGCTGCTCTCTTAAGGGCCCGGGTGTGCTCATTGTACCACGGCGTTGGACTATTTTCTTTGATCTTCTTTAAGCGCAGCGGAGCAACTGTGTCTAAAGTGCTGGAAAAGAGAGAGTTAAAAGTTTCTGTTGCAATATCAAGTTCTTCTAAGCTATCTGGGATGCTGAGATTATGAAACTGATTTGGAAGATTATTGATAAAGCAATCTTTAGTGGCAGAAGTGATAGGTCTAACATATTTATAACACGGAGTCGGCTTTGCAGCCTTGGCTAAATGTAATTTACACGAGACTAGATAGTGATCGGAGATGTCGTCGCTCTGCTGCAGAATTTCAACGCCATCAACATCTATTCCATGTGATAATATTAGATCAAGAGTATGATTACGACAATGAGTAGGTCCTGACACGTGTTGTCTCACTCCAATTGAGTTTATAATGTCTTTAAATGCCAATCCCAATGCATCTTTTTCATTATCTACATGTATATTAAAATCACCAACAATTAGGACTTTATCTGCAGCCAATACTAATTCTGATAGAAAGTCAGCAAATTCTTTGAGAAAATCTTTATGGTGCCCTGGTGGCCTGTATACAGTAGCCAGCAGAATTCTCAAACGTGATTTATTGTTTACACTATAAATTTTTACATTAAGCACCAACACTTCAAAAGAAGTATATTTAAAACTAGATTTCTTAGTGGTTTTCAGAATATTACTATAAATTACAGCAACACCTCCCCCTTTGCCTTTCGGACGAGGCTCATGTTTATAACAATAATCTTGCGGAGTGGACTCATTTAAAGTAATGTAATCGTTTGGTTTTAGCCAGGTTTCTGTCAAACACAGCACATCTAGGTTATAGTCTTTAATCTTATCATTAACTATGAGCGATTTTGAATTAAGGGATCGAATATTCAGCAACCCAAGCTTTATCGTTTGCTCATCTGTATTATATCTGTTTTTTATTTGTTGAACATCAATTAGATTTTTAACCTTAGAAAGGTTTGGCAGTTTTTTGGATTTCCAAATTCGGGGAACAGACACAGTCTCTATATGATGATATCTAGGTGAAAGAGTCTCTATGTGATGAGATTTATCTGACCTTGGTGACGTGAGGCCGCTAGCAGACGGTCGGTTTAGCCAGTTTGTCTGCTTCCTGACCTGAGCCCCAGATTGTCATGTTTTATCTCTAAGACTATGAGCCAAATTACTAGAGAGAAGAGCAGCACCATCCCAGGTGGGATGAATACCATCTCTTTTCAACAGGTCAGGCTTGCCCCAAAAACTTTTCCAATTGTCTATGAATTCTATATTATGTTGCGGACACCAATTAGACAACCAGCCATTGAGTGAACACAATCTACTAACTATCTCATCACTCCTTCGAACAGGAAGGGGGCCAGAGCAGATTACAGTGCCTGACATCGTACTTGCGAGTTCAAACACCTCTTTAATATTAATTTTGGTGATCTCCGACTGGCGAAGTCGAACATCATTAGTGCCGACGTGAATAACAATCTTAGAGAATTTACGATTAGCATTAGCCAGCACTTTTAAATTTGATTTGATGTCAGGCGCTCTGGCTCCCGGCAAACATGTGACTATGGTGGCTGGTGTCTCTATTTTCACGTTCCGTGTAATAGAATCGCCAATTACCAGGGCACAATCAACAGCATTCTCAGTGGGTGTTTCACTGAGAGGGGCAAATCGATTTGTTATGGTAACCGGAACAGAAGAGTGGTTTTTTGATCCGCGACTAGAGCGATTTCTCACCGTCACCCATCTGCCTGGCTGCACAGGCAATAACTCAGCCGGAACCGAATCATGTAAATGGTTCACTATGCTAGGCGCATCCAAAGTAGTATCTAAAGCTCGAGCACACTTACTATCCTCAATTAAAGTTTGGATGCGTGTCTCTAATTCTGAAATCTTCTCCGTCAGCCTGACTGTCTCCTTGCATTTATCACATATAAACCCTATGCCGACGGGGAAGGCTATGGTAAACATATGGCATGATGTGCAAGTGACAATAACAGGACAAGACATTACTCACCGTGTTTGTTGACTGATTCTTACTCACCTGGGCTTTTTATGAACTCAGATGATTGATCTTTACATCAAAGGAGAAAACTGCACATGTACTTATTTATTGTTAAAGCTCTTTTAGGTAAGTTACCTTCTTATATATCAAATCTTTTAATTTATTACACAAATACCTATCAAACAAGGTCTGGTTCTCGTCTCCGGCTAAAAGTCCCAAGGGTATTGTCAGAATTTGGTAAAAGCGCTTTTTCTTTTTACGCTCCTTGGACTTGGAATGAACTACAAAATGTATTGAAGCTAGATGCACTTCCAACCCCGACCTCTTTGAAATGTCTTTTACTCAATGTTTTAAAGGACAAATGTAACTGTTTTTCTTGACTCGTTTATATCCATGTTGTTTGTGAATGTGTAAATTGTGATATTTCTATTCAGTGATTCTTGTGTATGAAATTTCTTATGCCGCCGTCTTGACCAGGTCTCTTTGGAAGAAGAGATAGCAATATCTCAATGTGACTTCCTGGTTAAAATAAAGGAAATAATAATAATGTGCGGGCGCGCACGAGAAAAATAAATAAATAACTGAGCGCACGGGTGGCGCCTTAACAGGCTAGCGAGATACTAGCGTGTTGTGCTAACAATAACGGAAGCTAGCGATGTTAGGTAAGCTGTAATTAGTAGTATAAACAACTAGAAATGATAGTAAACGATGGTTCAAAACAGAAAGAAATGCGAGGCTTAGACGGAGCTAACAGCCTCGGAGCAAACACACTCACACACAACAGCAGGCAGCGAGGCAGACAGGAGCAGACAGGAGCAACAATGCAGTTTATGACCTCTTTAAGATTCAATATGCAAAGTTTTGAACTGGATAATTTGTATATTCAGTTATTTTGGTGTGTGAACTGTAAAAACAGCTATTCAAGAGAGTTATTGATGACAAAAAAAAAAAAGTTTGTTACTTAAAGTTTTGTAAAAAACATTTTTGTTAAAATTGCATACTCAGCTGTAAACCTCTGCATGTTTTATTCGGCTGTTTCTTTCTCTCTCTGTGTCCTCGTGTATTGTCCTGAACTCTCTCTCACCTCTGGCTCTTGTCTAGGGTGGCGGGGGTCCTGATGCCATGCCGGGCTAGAACATCGTGTTGATCTGTGGGATCATTTCTCAGCCGCAGTCTTCTCATTCTCACTTTATCCTGCACTGCTGTGAGTTCAGGCGAGTGCAGAAACACAGAGATCCTCCGTCTGAGAGAATAACAGAGAGGAAAGTATCCCACGTCTCCATATGTTCTGTGCCGGTTTGTGTTGGGCGGCTGCCAGCGCGGCGAGGGAGAATACAGTGAAGTATTTCTTTAATTTCTAGAGTGTTAACATTTAGTGTCTCTTTTAACCTTCTCTGGCACATGAGGGATCCTGGATAGTATAAATAAAGAGGTTTTGTTCTTTCCTTCAGGGCTGTTCGATGGAAAGTTTTTATCAAAGGTTAAATGGGACCTATTATGCCCTTTTACAGAGTCTTGAAGTTGTTTCAGGCTCTACTAGAACAGGTTTTCCTGCTTGAATGTTGATTATTTTCCTCATATTCTCCATTGTTGCGGCTCCTCTCTTCCCAGTCTGTCAGTAACGCTCTGTTTACTTCCTGTCTCTATGAAGCCCCTCCTCCTGAAAAGCACACTGTGCTCTGATTGGTCGGCTGGATCAGTGTGTTGTGATTGGTCGAGCGCTTCGAGTGTGTTTGGGAAATGTCCCGCCCCTTCCCATAACCACCAGTTTAACACACTACTAACTAACTCAACCAGGCCCCGCCCCTTTATTCTGCGTATGAATTATTATAATGAGGAATATTGTGACGTGTTCGTTCCCTCAAAACTCAAGACTACAATGGAGGCGTTTCAGGAGTTCAGAAACAATTCACAGAAGAAGCAAAATAACAGGATACGTTCTTTTTTTTCTGAAAAATTACCAAAATTAAGAGACTTTATGAAGAATAAAAGGGGTAATTGGTTCTTATTTCAAGCGTAAAGGTACTTAATTTTGATCCTTTTTTTCACGAAAACAAGACTTAATATCTTAAGTAATTTTGCAAGGAAATGTATCTTAAGAATCTTATTTGTGCTGGAAAACAAGACAAAAATACAGAGGAAGAGCTTAATTTTTTAGCAGCGTCACACAGATGTGCGTCTACGACAAATGAGCGATCAGTTAATCGATGCTTTTGGCTCAAGCATAGATGTGTGTGTTCTGCATTAATTCCCAATGAGCCACTGGCACACACACACACACTTACACACACTTACCAATGCGTCAGGCACTTAATCGTTCACTGGTTGCCTGTAACAAATAAAGCTTGGCTTGAGGACATGGTGAGCGTCCAGGAGAGATAATAGCAGGATCCAGGAGCAGGAGCTTATCTATTTTAGTTATGCTTTTTATTAATTTACCATTGATGATTACAGATGGATGTTCATATTTAGTACATAACCATAAGGTGCAGTCACAGTAGACTTTGAATAGACCTCGTTTCACTTGCATGAAAACATCATAGATGAGCAGAACGTTTTAAATATCTAAAAAAAATCTATATTTTTTAAATATACAGTGTCACTATAATATCATTAAAAAAATGCTTTTGCAAAATATATTTAAATAAATATATTTCTCCATATGCAAGATATTTTTCAGCATATACACTGTAAAAAATATTTTTCATATTATTGGAGTACATGTATATCAAGGCTACTTAAAAATTTCAGTTCTATTAAAAAAATCACTACTAAATGTTTCAAACTAAATTTTACACTAATTTCCTTTTAGTGTAGTATGTTACGTTTATTTTTCAAATATACAAAATAATGCTGTTTTTTCAAATTGTCAAACCTTTGTACAGTATATATGTAAATATATGTGTATATATACAGTATATATATATATGCGTGTATATATATATGCGTGTATATATATATATATATATATATATATATATATAATATATATATATTATATTTATATATATATGGTGTATTTATATATAATGTATTTATATATATTTACACACACACACACACACACGCACACGCACACACACACACTATATATGTTTAAAAACTTTTGTTATATGCGATTTATCACGATTTATTGAGCACTAATATAAATAAATATTTTTAAGTTGTAAATATTGGATTATGTTTTTTTAAATGTCATGTTTAATTCAATGTGTTACTTACCTTTTCTTTGTCATTTTTTGTGAAAATTGTTTCAAAGTAAATACACTAATTTCTTTTCAGTCTAGTATGATAAATTTATTTTATTGTATTTTGACAATATTCTAAAATGCATGACTTTATGTGATCATCATCTAGCAAAACATATAAATGAAATGTTAAATGAACACAATGCGGTTTATCAGTTGTCCTCCAGCTGCTTGTCATTAAGTAATGCTCGTTCCCAAACCTGCAGGTGAAACTCATCCGGAAAGTTTCTCTCAGGGTCATGAAAACAATCAATTCCTGAATAAACAAGCCTCAGATTCCTCCGTGCATTCGCTAGTAACATGGCTGTGACGGGTTTGATGTGACATTCCTGGCCCGACGGGATGAACTGAGATTTCATGCTGGATTTCCTTGAAAATGTAAATTCCACGAGGGGGAAAACACAAAGGTCAGTGAATGTGTGTGTGTGTGTAAGTGTAAGTGTGTGACAAGCCTAATCTGACTAAAAGAACTCAAGTTTCTGTATTTTCTGAATATTTTAAAGATACACAGAGAGAAATATGCTGATATTTAAAGGTATAGTTTGTTATTGTACACTCTTTTTTTTGGTTTTCCAACCCATAAACTGTTATTTATTCCATGAGACACACCAAAATATGTTTGTTCACTAACTTTGGTTCTATCTTCGACGGGCATGTATTACAGAAACATCATAATTGTTTATTAACATGGCTGATTTCACTTCAAATCTTAAATCAGGATTCTTAATAATTTTTATTTGTGCTTCAGCATATTCAAATTCTTGTGCATTATTTTGTTACAACGTATCAGAATCAATAGCGTGTCCCATCAATTGCATTAAATCTGTATGCAAATTAGTTTTTGTGCTTCACTGGAGGGTAAGATTTACATTTCATTCTGTTCATTGATGCATAAACCTATTGTATTACTTCACAATACAGTGGATATAGAGTCAAATGGGAGTTGTATGGTGTTGAGCTTGAGAGCTGTGATCATATATTGTCCTTGCAGAGAAAAGAGCAGCGAAGAATTTCTGAAACATTTTCCTTGGTTGCTAGGGGATTGATGGAACATAGATGATACAACTGTGTGTGTGTGTGTGTGTGTGTGGTCTGGTGTCTGGTGTCTGGTGTCTGGTGTCTGGTGTCTGGTGTCTGGTGTCTGGTGTCTGGTGTCTGGTGTCGTGCGTGTCTGGTGTCTGGTGTCTGGTGCGTCTGGTGCGTGCTGGTGTCTGGTGTGTGCGTGTCTGGTGTCTGGTGTCTGGTGTCTGGTGTCTGGTGTCTGGTGTCTGGTGTCTGTCGTCTAGGTGTCTAGTGTCTAGTGTCTAGTGTCTAGTGTCTAGTGTCTAGTGTCTAGTGTCTAGTGTCTAGTGTCTATGTCTATGTCTAGTGTCTAGTGTCTAGTGTCTAGTGTCTAGTGTCTAGTGTCTAGTGTCTTAGTGTCTAGTGTCTAGTGTCTAGTGTCTAGTGTCTAGTGTCTAGTGTCTAGTGTCTAGTGTCTAGTGTCTAGTGTCTAGTGTCTAGTGTCTAGTGTCTAGTGTCTAGTGTCTAGTGTCTAGTGTCTAGTGTCTAGTGTCTAGTGTCTAGTGTCTAGTGTCTAGTGTCTAGTGTCTAGTGTCTAGTGTCTAGTGTCTAGTGTCTAGTGTCTAGTGTCTAGTGTCTAGTGTCTGTGTCTAGTGTCTAGTGTCTAGTGTCTAGTGTCTAGTGTCTAGTGTCTAGTGTCTAGTGTCTAGTGTTCTAGTGTCTAGTGTCTAGTGTCTAGTGTCTAGTGTCTAGTGTCTAGTGTCTAGTGTCTAGTGTCTAGTGTCTAGTGTCTAGTGTCTAGTGTCTAGTGTCTAGTGTCTAGTGTCTAGTGTCTAGTGTAGTGTCTAGTGTCTAGTGTCTAGTGTCTAGTGTCTAGTGTCTAGTGTGTTCTAGTGTCTAGTGTCTAGTGTCTAGTGTCTAGTGTCTAGTGTCTAGTGTCTAGTGTCTAGTGTCTAGTGTCTAGTGTCTAGTGTCTAGTGTCTAGTGTCTAGTGTCTATGTCTAGTGTCTAGTGTCTAGTGTCTATGTCAGTGTCTAGTGTCTAGTGTCTAGTGTCTAGTGTCTAGTGTCTAGTGTCTAGTGTCTAGTGTCTAGTGTCTAGTGTCTAGTGTCTATGTCTAGTGTCTAGTGTTTTTCTAGTGTCTAGTGTCTAGTGTCTAGTGTCTAGTGTCTAGTTGTCTAGTGCTAGTGTCTAGTTCTAGTGTCTAGTGTCTAGTGTCTAGTGGTCTAGTGTCTAGTGTCTAGTGTCTAGTGTCTAGTGTCTAGTGTCTAGTGTCTAGTGTCTAGTGTCTAGTGTCTAGTGTCTAGTGCTAGTGTCTAGTGTCTAGTGTCTAGTGTCTAGTGTCTAGTGTCTAGTGTCTAGTGTCTAGTGTCTAGTGCTAGTGTCTAGTGTCTAGTGTCTAGTGTCTAGTGTCTAGTGTCTTAGTGTCTAGTTAGTGTCTAGTGTCTAGTGTCTAAGTGTCTAGTGTCTAGTGTCTTTAGTGTCTAGTGTCTAGTGTCTAGTGTCTAGTGTCTAGTGTCTAGTGTCAAGTGTCTAGTGTCTGTGTCTAGTGTCTAGTGTCTAGTGTCTAGTGTCTAGTGTCAGTGTCTAGTGTCTAGTGTCTAGTGTCTAGTGTCTAGTGTTAGTGTCTAGTGTCTAGTGTCTAGTGTCTAGTGTCTAGTGTCTAGTGTCTAGTGTCTAGTGTCTAGTGTCTATGCTAGTGTCTAGTGTTGTTCTAGTGTCTAGTGTCTAGTGTCTAGTGTCTAGTGTCTAGTGTCTAGTGTCTAGTGTCTAGTGTCTAGTGTCTAGTGTCTAGTGTCTAGTGTCTAGTGTCTAGTGTCTAGTGTCTAGTGTCTAGTGTCTATGTCTAGTGTCTAGTGTCTAGTGTCTAGTGTCTAGTGTCTAGTGTCTATTGTTAGTGTCTAGTGTCTAGTGTAGTGTCTAGTGTCTAGTGTCTAGTAGTCTAGTGTCTAGTGTCTAGTGTCTAGTGTCTAGTGTCTAGTGTCTAGTGTCTAGTGTCTAGTGTCTAGTGTCTAGTGTCTAGTGTCTAGTGTCTAGTGTCTAGTGTCTAGTGTCTAGTGTCTAGTGTCTAGTGTCTAGTGTCTAGTGTCTAGTGTCTAGTGTCTAGTGTCTAGTGTCTAGTGTCTATGTCAGTGTCTAGTGTCTAGTGTAGTGTCTAGTGTCTAGTGTCTAGTGTCTAGTGTGTTCTAGTGTCTAGTGTCTAGTGTCTAGTGTCTAGTGTCTAGTGTCTAGTGTCTAGTGTCTAGTGTCTGTGTCTAGTGTCTAGTGTCTAGTGTCTAGTGTCTAGTGTCTAGTGTCTAGTGTCTAGTGTCTAGTGTCTAGTGTCTAGTGTCTAGTGTCTAGTGTTGTTCTAGTGTCTAGTGTCTAGTGTCTAGTGTCTAGTGTCTAGTGTCTAGGTCTAGTGTCTAGTGTCTAGTGTCTAGTGTCTAGTGTCTAGTGTCTAGTGTCTAGTGTCTAGTGTCTAGTGTCTAGTGTCTAGTGTCTAGTGTCTAGTGTCTAGTGTCTAGTGTCTAGTGTCTAGTGTCTAGTGTCTAGTGTCATGTTAGTGTCTAGTGTCTAGTGTTCTAGTGTCTAGTGTCTAGTGTCTAGTGTCTAGTGTCTAGGTATGTCTAGTGTCTAGTGTCTAGTGTCTAGTGTCTAGTGTCTAGTGTCTAGTGTCCTAGTGTCTAGTGTCTAGTGTCTAGTGTCTAGTGTCTAGTGTCTAGTGTCTAGTGTCTAGTGTCTGTGCTAGTGTCTAGTGTCTAGTGTCTAGTGTCTAGTGTCTAGGTCAGTGCTAGTGTCTAGTGTCTAGTGTCTAGTGTCTAGTGTCTAGTGTCTAGTGTCTATAGTGTGATAGAAAATAAAGCGTATTTGAATTACTCACATTGCATGAAATGCAACAGCAATGTGTAGACTGGATTTTACTACATCCTAAAGTACATGCAACTTTATATGCGTACTGTACACTCAAAGCAATATATACTATTGCTATAACACAGGGTTAGTAATGTGAGATTTGCTATAGTTATGATTGCCTTTGCAAACACTTCTAATACGAGCTGAATCACTGAAGCGACTCGTTTGGATGGAAACTCACTCGTTGCAGAATTTCAAAATGTTTTCAAGTGTCTGAATACTGATGAGTGAGTTTATGTTCTGAAACCTTTCCCACGTTTATGAGCGGATCGATCGGGGCGATGTGCAGAAATGAGCCGGACTCTGAGAGTAGCCTACAGCTCAACAGCTTCAGGCCTTTAACATTCTTCTGTTTTTAGTGTTTGTGTAAATCCATGATCTCTGCAATTCTCTTCCAGTTCACTTCTTCCCAGTTTTAACTTCTTGGTCTAAACTTGAGACTTTTGCTGTATATAAATCAGTGTGCAGCCGTGCACTATTGTCTGCCCTCATTATTAGTCAGTGCTGTTTGATTACTTTCACTGTTTCATAATGAGGAAGCAGATATACTGTTACCTTATACTGTAAAAAAAAAAATTAAATATGGAAATATTGTATTATTTTTACAAGCCATACTTTTATGTCTTTCTACTTCAATTTCATGTTTAAATCAGTGCTGTTTTAGTTTTTTATTCATATTTTGAATTAGCTTTTATTTCTATATTTTCATTTTCATGTTAATTTTAGTATTTTTTTGTAATTTCATTGTTATTAAAAAAAACGTATTTAAAAATAAATCGTTCTTGTCATTTTATTATCCTTTTCTTATGCTTACATTTTTTTTTTAAAATTAGTATTTCAAGTTAATAATTTTAGTGTTTCAACTTAAACCTTTTTCAGTTTAATGCAAGGCAATATTTCTAATTTCCGTTTAGTTTTTTCAACTTTTAATTTTATTTGATTATTTTTTCCGCTTTATTTCAATTAACAGACGTATATTTTTAATAGCTGTAGTTTTAGTTTTTGTTAACAATAATAACCCTGGTTTAATTCAGTGTATCACATGCCAATTGTTAGTGAAATTAAATTTAATTTGATAACTCAAAATATTAAGTTCCTCTAACTCAAAATATTAAGTTCCTCTAACTCAGTGTAGCTTGCTGGTTGAACAATTTCATTTGTAGATGTGAAAAATGGATGCAAACTTTGTTTTTTGCTGGCCAACACATTTTTTTTAAATAATATTTCTTTATTGTGAATGTAAAATGTCTCTAAAGTTTCAGATGAAAGATCAGATAAATGTTGTTATTGTAAGAAGTGATTCTGAACTGCTGAAACCAGTCTCAGAAATTCTCACTGAACTTATGAAGGATTGTATCTAATTTGCATAATGCCAGGTTCTGGTCATGATTGGCTGAAATTTACTTGAAATTTCTGAGTAAAAATAATTGCTATGAAAATCCTACACCATTTTTGTCAGTGACCAGAATTTTATATTGATTTTAGTATTTTCTGTTGCAACGCTCGCCCTGCCAAGGCAACCATCATGGATGTACTGAGCGTCACTCTCATTTATTATTAATTCATTCATTTATTGAACAACTGCCAGGATAAGAATACACACTCTCTACAGGTGCATCTCTAGATGAAGAGCAACAAGAGCGTTTTAAAAGCCATTAGTGGCTTCAGAACATGTGTGTGTTCAGTTGCTTTACTGACACACTCGCTTGATTTAAATGTTTTAAAAAGGGGAAAACAAGAGGAGTGATTTGCATTTGGATAATGGACACTCTTCTTAAATGATGTTTATTTTACATCAGTGTCCCTGGAGACCAGGAGCTGGGAAGATGACTTATACTGTGTGTGTTGACTGATTCATTAATGGAAAACTTTAGCATCTCCATTTTACTGTTTATTTCAGGAAGAAAGAGAGAGAGAAGACGGTATAATGCAGATTTATGATTATGGACAGCTACCGTTAAACAGTTTGGGGTCAGTAAGATTTTACAACAAGGACTCTCCTCTCTTTTTCTCTCTGCTTTAAGAGACTAATGTTTTGCTTTTTATGGGCCATGTTTCAAAAGGACGTCTGACTGGTTTGAGTTGTTTGATTTGAGCAATTACAGTTGTGGTAATGAAGAAAGAGAAAGCTGAACGAGAAAGCGAAGGAACTGTTATCAAATAAAGTTGAAAACTATTTTTTTAGTTCTGTAATGCTGATCTTTATATTGTGTGTAATTTAAACTCAATTTTCTGCATGCATTAGGACTGGATAAGGAGATAAAAAATGTTAAAATATTTATTTTTGATTTAGTATAAAGTAATGACTGCGCTAATGCCAGTAATATCGGTTACACTTTATTTTAAGATGTAATTGTTACAATGTAATTATACATTTAAGTACTGATAATATTAATAGACAACATGTATACTTGAGGTTAGTGTAGGATTTGGTTTAAGGTTTAGTTGCATGTAATTATGCATAATTTACCGTTATTTTTAATGGTAAGTATATGTAACAAGGACACTGTAAAATAGTGTAACCTTAATATCTTACTTGTTCATTAATATTCCTGCTAAATAAGATACATTAAGCATGTGCTATGAAGGCTGTGAATTTTAACTGAAATAAATCAGATTAATTGTTCCAGAGCTACAACTCAAGTTGTTGGAGCGACTTCATAATTTATGGCATAAACACACATTTTTAAGTTGATTACTCAAAATATGGAGTTCCTCTAACTCAGTCTAGCTTGCTGGTTGAACCAATTTCATTTGAAGATGTGAAAAACTGAAACACAATTTAAATTTTGTTTGCATTTTTTTTAGAATATTGTTTTTTTGTGAATGTAAAATGTCTCTAAAGTTTCAGATGAAAGAGCAGATAAATGGAGAAATTGTGTCATTAAAGAAAGAAGTGATTCTGATGCTGAAACGAGTCGTCAGTAATTCTCACTGACCTAAAAAGGGTTGAATCTAATTTGCATAATGCCCGCCTCTCAATTGGTTGACACGTCTCTTAGCTCCGCCCTCAAACACTAGTTTATCTGAGACTGAAGAGTTTGGTTCGTGTTGTTCATGTGGAGAAGACGCTGTTTCCGTGATTGATACGGTAAAACACACGCCATCATTACTGTTCGCATCACTGTGTGTCAAGAGCTGAGATTCAGATATGATAATGAGCGTTTGCTTTCTGACCAATCACAGCAGAGCAGCTCTCAGAGAGGCGGGGCTTAGAGACACTGAATCCTCAACGCTATCTCACGACCAATTCGTACGAATTTGTACGAGTGATTAAAAGGTGGCTAATTCGTACGAATTCATATGACCTCACTCGTACGGATTCGTACGATTTGTCTAAACCCACGTAATGGGTAGGTTTAGGGGCGGGGTCAGGGGTAGGTCATTCGTATGAATTCATATGAATTTGTAATTCGTAAAATATGTACGATTTACCAAAAATCCTACAAATTCGTACGAGTCAGGTCGTATGAATTGTTACGAATTAGCCACTCGTACAAATTCGTACGAATTGGTCGTGAGATCGGGTTGGAATCCTTGATCGAAGCGTTTTAGACACAGAGTTTTAGACACTCAGATTACATAAGGCTTAATGCACTTCAAGGTGTCCATTGTCAGGTATTAATGGACGACGGTGAGGTGTGAATGGTTGCCTCCGCCGAAGTCCAGTAATACCTAGACAATGGACACCTCGTCGGGCATTAACCAGCTTATTATACCATAGTCACTTGCCAAATAACACATTTTTAAAACATTAGTTTATATTTTAATTAGCTTTACAATCGAAATCGAAAGCTTTTACAAACAATAACTTGGATTCCCTTGTTACGCCTGATGGTTTATTTAGCAACCGGAGATATTTATAGTCCACTCGTCGTAGAACCCTTCAGTTTATTGACTGCCTGTTGCTATGGTTACTCTCAGCTGATGTAGCCAGCGCATTTATTTATTAATTTCGGAACTCCTTTACTAGGTGTCCTCTATCACCTTTTGATGGACACCCTGCAGCCAATCAGAATCGAGTATTCACCCAGACCATGGTATAAGAGAAAAATATGTGTTTTTGACTTTGGATGCATATAAACATGTTGTAGGAGACAACATCGTGAGTTTAAAATAGCATAATAGGAGCACTTTAAATTATAAGAAAATTGATGGACAGCAAACACATTTCCGCTGAACTCGACACACTAAATGTGGAATCAACAAACCGCGGGTTACATCCGTCACACACACACACACACACACACACACACACACACCCTCCTCTGATGGAGGCACTATGGAATGTGTGTATTTATTTATGTAGTTTAAAAGAGGAGTGCATGAACTGGTCCCGCTCAGTATGTGGTGTATTTACAGTTCAGAGGTCATATCCTACACTTTGTAGCAGTTTCTGTTTTGCATAAGTCAGGATTTCTTGCAACAATAACAAAATTAACTTTCACATCATGACCTCTGCCCAGCTCCTCTCTGACCCCAAAAAACATTTTTAAGAGTTACATATGTAAATGACCTTCGTTATGACTGGCTAAGCTCTTTGCATGAGGCATGAATTATAATGTTTACAGATTTCGGGTTTCCACTTTAGTTTTGATCTGCTTCATCCTTTAGTAATAGTATCTTTTGCAAAGCTGCCTCACATTGTGACAGATTCATTAATCTCACTGATTCATAAAACACACTGCTTGAAGATCAGTCTGTGACGGGCAGGGATCCTAATCTTACATTATTATACTGTTATATAGTTGTCTACCAAACAAGTTAGTGTGTTTAGGGCTAATAATGTCATTTGTGTGTCTTATGTTTTCTAGTCAAAAAAATTCCACCTTGATTGTATGTATTTATTTATTTAAAATGTTTTATTCCAAAAATATCTATTTACTTATGTTTATTTAAATTAGTATTTACATAAAAATAAACAATTATTTACATTTCTATATGGATTTATTTACATGTAAATGTATAAATTAATTTATATGAATTAATTACATGTAAATAAATCCAATTAATGTAATTTATTTTATTTTTACATTAATTTATTGTATTGTATTTATTTAACTATTTACATGTAAATATATAAATACAATTAAAAATTGTACATATCAATACATATATGAATACAATTTTATTTATATTGATTTACTTGGATATTTATACATGCATTTTATTTATTATTTTATATTTACCTGTTTACATGTAAATATATAAAAACATTTAAAAATTGTACATATAAATATATGAATACAATTTTATTTATTAATTTATTTACATTTATATGCTTTTATTTTATTTTTTTAGATTTAACGGTTTACATATAAATATATAAAAACATTTAAAAATTGTACATATAAATACATAAATGAATACAATTTTATTTATATTAATTTATTTACATATTTATACATGCATACATTTTATTTAATTTTTGTATATATTTATTTATACATGCATTTTATTTATTATTTTATATTTAACTGTTTACATGTAAATATATAAAAACATTTAAAAATTGTACATATAAATATATGAATACAATTTTATTTATATTCATTTATTTACATATTTATATGCTTATATTTTATTTTTTTAGATTTAACTTTTACATATAAATATATAAAAACATTTAAAAATTGTACATATAAATACACAAATGAATACAATTTTATTTATATTAATTTATTTACATATTTATACATGCATACATTTTATTTAATTTTTGTATATATTATTATACATGCATTTTATTTATTATTTTATATTTAACTGTTTACATGTAAATATATAAAAACATTTAAAAATTGTACATATAAATATATGAATACAATTTTATTTATATTCATTTATTTACATATTTATATGCTTATATTTTATTTTTTTAGATTTAACTTTTACATATAAAATATATAAAAACATTTAAAAATTGTACATATAAATACATAAATGAATACAATTTTATTTATATTAATTTATTTACATATTTATACATGCATACATTTTATTTAATTTTTGTATATATTATTTTTATATATTTATTTTTATATATATGTTTAATCACCTTAGGTTAGGTCTTAATCACACTGCTAGTGACCAATGACCAGCTAATTGTACATTATTCTTTACAAATGTAAATGTTAACAAACAAATGTTTATTAAAATTAGAAATATAAATGAAAATTAATGTAGATTCAACTTTTAATGAGAAGTTTAAGGCTGATTCTCTTGTTTGTAAAGCATTAGTTTGATTTGTAGTGAG
>CM070835.1:3888136-3900365 GCA_036326025.1 Chrosomus eos
TTATAAACATTAATCATTAATATGATTTTCTGTAAATCTGTTTTGAAACAATGAATGTTGTAAAAAGCACTAAACCAAACAAACCAACTTACATTCACAAGCAAAAGAGAACAAAATTCCCCCAATATGACATTAATTCTCAAACCAGCAGAACTGCAACCAAAGTTGGACTTCTGATCAAGTCTGAGACTGTGAGCTGATTTAGGAGCGCTTGCACAATATCATACAGTTTGTTGGCATGGACAAAATATTGGATGAGAATTGTAAACAGAACAAAAACTAAAAAATGTGAAAAGATCTAAACCTGAACTATGATCAGCTAAACCACAAAAACGAACATCTGATTAGCTGGGATGGTTTTATTAGTAGTCCTACATAAAAGCACGAAACGTCTCTCCAAACACTCGATTTTTGGGCAAGTTATGCATGGAAGGAGTTATGTCTCAAAAAGTTAAGGTTGAGTTTTAATTATATTTATTTTAGGTACTTTTTTAATTCACAGAAACTAGGAGCTACCCGATAAAATAGATTTTGAAAAAACAATTTCCTTCCAGTATTTTTGTGGACAATAGAATCAAAAATATAGAGAATTACTGCAATAAAGAAGACTTTATTATATTTTCTATTAAGAGGTTTAACTTTAATAATTTTAAAAATGAAAAAAAAAGTTGCAAAACCCTAAATCTTTTCACTATATCATTAGAGAAACGTAAATAATGTGCAGCAAAATAAGACTCTCCTAAATCTACTCGACTCAATCTCCATCGTCTAAAAACTGAAAGTGAAGGAGAAAGGAGGAAAAAAAGTCTCTATTTTTGGGTTTGGGATAAAAACACAGGTCAGTCTCCTGCAGAGCTGTTTCCACTGCCTGGGCCATTTACAGCGGACAAATAAAAACAGTGCTGTGTGTTTAGTGACAGTGCAAATGAGGCTGAAATGACAGAAACACACACTCAGCCGTGACCTACTGTCACGACATCTACACCGCCAGATGCACAACCCAGCGCTTCACACGCAGCAGAAGCACTTACACACCGAGTTACGTGTGCTTATGCGGGAATAACACACTCAGCACGTGTAAACTTGTTTTTCTGAGACTCAAAACAACACAAAAACATGATTCTGAATGACTGAAGAAATTATGAGCATCTAATCGTCTATTAGTTCCAGTCCTTGATTCTGATTGGTGTGTACCGCTTCACTCAACGGTTCTGTGTATCACTAAAGCCATATATATGCTGGCTCTGATCACTCTATGACTCTATGGCTCTGATCACTACACAACAACCCTAGAAACCACTCTTAGCAACGTAAACATGTTTTTTTTTTCTCATTGTTGTTCATTGAAGCTTATAGACTTATGCGCCAGAAAAACGAGGGCGCAGCCATCTACTGTATTTGAACTTCCGTTTTTGCGGCATTGAACGAACACCACTAACCACTCGGTGAGTGTCACAGTTTTGAAAACGAACGTTGGGTTGTTTTAAGCACATGTTTGTGCATGCCCATAGACAGCCACCCTGAAGCGCTCAGAGGCGATTCTAAAAGAGTCAAGAAAGTCGAGACAGGACCCATCGTCAACATTTCTGTGTCCACCACTCTAGTTCATCCAAAACACACTAGAAAATAGAAATACCAGAATTATCCATAAACTGAAATGTGAGAGATCGAATAAGCGAGTGTAGCCTACCTGCATTTACTGTAGATTTAGCATTTTCCTTCAGCTCAGTCATGTATTCGTAATAAAAAATCCATTTAAATGTCCGCTGCGATATCTTGTCCTTTCAACATTATGGGGTTTTCTGTGCCCTGACACGCTAGTCATTTGTCAGTTGTTCTGTTCACAAGTTTCAGTCCTTTCAATATAAAAGTCTTCTCTACCGACTGACTTCCTCATAAAGACAGTTTTGCCGCCATCTAATGGAGAAATAATGTGTGTAACTTCTGTTGCTGTTTACGGTCAGGGATTATTTTTTCCAGCGGAAGAAGACTTTTAGTGATTTTACTTTGTGAAAGTCATTGATCAATATTTTTTGGCTTTAATATTTGTATTTTGTGGTAAACGTTTTATAAAATCTTGGCAATGCCCTTCAGCCATGATTTATCCACAACACAGCACAGGCTTTCGTACCTTATTGCTTCACGTATACTCTGGTAAGCCTACAAAAATAAACAGCCTGAATATCAAATAAGGTGGTTTATTCTCCGGAGAAAGTTCACACACACACACACACACACACACACACACACACACACACACACACACACACACACACACACACACACACGTTCATCTGGACCAGTGGCTGAAATTGGTTTTACTTTTAGTGGAAAATATATCTGATCAATAAAGGGCTTTAGAGTTTGTTCCTCCAGGTGCTCGTACAGAATGTTCACGTTTAGAAAGCAGTCTTTGCTGTGAGGACTGGTTAGTATTCACGTGTGTGTTTGCATGGATTCGTGTTCAATCTCGAGCAGCGCGATTAGAATGAGTGATGGTGTGTGCGTATCCCTAGAAACAGAGAACACTGCAACATTTAAAGGGCTACATGCTACTTTCCCTCATTCCCTCTGTTATAGGCAAAACACAGTGAGCTGTTGAGCTGTCTACTGTCAATAGGGAATGGGACTCCCTGTGCTTTATGGGTAGTGGTCGCCATATTTTAGGACCCAGGAGCATACAATGACAACAAATACAAATCTGCAAAGAAAAAAACAATGACTGTAGGCTATTTACATTAATACTTTTAAAGAACTGCTTAGGCTACTTGCTTACAATAAACTGACTAATATTTAAGTCTCATGTCATGTGCATGTGACCGAGTCTGCGAACAAGACATTGCATATAGTAGTGGAGACCGGGGACAGTTGCAACAGGGGACGCTTGCAACATGTATTTTTTCTCCAATCAGAAAGGAGCTTGAGTGATGACACTCACACTGCACATGCTCAGTTGATGCCCCGCCTTCCAGAGAAAAATCAAGGAGATTCCTGAGCCGCTCAAGGATTTATTGACGAAAAAAAAATTGAGGAATGAAAGTATTTATTTTCTTGAGCTTTGTTTTTGTTAAACTGTTGTCACTGTTTTTGTGATTCAGCTCAAACATATATGGTTTAAATGAGTGATATGTTAACTTTAAACTATGGTTAGCATGTAGCAAGCCTTGTTTAGCTAGCACATGAGGTTTTATCATGGCTGACAGGAACGGGGACAGTTGCAACACAATGCATAAATAAATAATATATAATTATAAAAAGTTTTTTTTTTTACATGACAATCGGCTAAATAAAAGTTAATTGCCTCACAAATTGTTCCATTCTTCCTATGTCACTAAAAGACGACTGTGTTTTATATCAGTTTGAATATTTGACATAGGGCCTACTCATCTAGACAAATCTATAATTGTCATCTAATCAAAGCTGAGGAATAAATAACGATGTAATATTATTATAACTTACATTTTTTGATAATAATCATTTTGCTAACACTGACATATTGTAATATATTGTATTTGTAACATGTTGCAACTGTCCCCGGGCCCGGGTCAGTCTGACTCCTTACATTCAAATGCAAATTGTGAAAAAAAGAAGATTCTATAAGTATCTTTAAATAGTTTAGACTATTAACAGACAGATGTAAGATTATTGTATAAACAATTGGTTTGTCTAATCCAAACCGTCTCTGAGTAACAGAGCCATATACAAAAGTGTTGCAACTGTCCCCGGTCTCGCTCCTCTTAAGCTTATTTTATATGATGTTTACTGAGTTTGGTCTTTAAATATCACTGTCTTAGTACAGTAAGCCACGTTAAGCCTTTTTCACGTTAAGCGTTTTAGAATGTCCCAAATATTCATATGCATAAATCATACGGCCGCCTTCTATCGGACCACACACAAGAGCAAATTGATTTCTCTTTTGCAGTTTATTGCTTTAAATTGTGGCACTTGTATATCTTAGATAAAATAATAAATAGCTTGATCTCAACCAGTGGATCATTTATTTAGTTAGATAGCATAACATTGTCCAAATTTCGAACTAAGGGATAACATTACAGTATGGCACAAATACAAGATTCCTTGCAGAGAATCAGAAATGTTTCTTGAGCAGCAAATCAGCATATTATAATGATTTCTGATGGATCATGTGACACTGAAAATGACAGGAAAATTCAGCTTTTCCATCACAGGAATGAAATTACATTTTAATCAAAAAACGAATTATTTTAAATTATAACTGTTTTACTGTATTTTTATCAAATAAATGCAGCCTTGGTGAGCATTTCTTTTAAACAACATTAACCGTTTTCTAATGCTCTATAAAATGAGCTAAAACCCAAATAGCACAGAACACAAATATAAAAATAATGCCGATTTTAACTACACCAAACTATTGTTAGAAATGTACGGAAGAGTATTGCATTCACTTGAGGAAAAAAAATCCACTCTGTTTTCTGAATTAAGGAGTTAATTATCTCAGAATTAGGCCTACTAGATAATATTTCATGGAAAAAAAGTTTTTGCTCTGTTTTTCTGAATTAACGAGTTATTTATCTCAGAATTACGAGATAATTTTTCATGAAAAAAAGATTTCGCTCTGTTTTTCTCAATTAATGACTTAATTATCTAAAAATTATGAGTAACTCATTAATTCAGAAAAACAGAGTGAACATTTTTTTTTCAAGAAAAATGTATCTCATAATTCTGAGATAATTAACTCATTCAGAAAAACAGAGCAAAAACTTTTTCATGAAAAATGATCTCGTAATTCTGAGATAATTAACTCGTTAATTCAGAAAAACAGAGCAAAAAAAATGTTTCATGAAAAATTATCTCGTAATTCTGAGATTATTAACTCGTTAATTCAGAAAAACAGCAAAAACTTTTTTTCATGAAAAATTATCTCGTAATTCTGAGATAATTAACTCGTTAATTCAGAAAAACAGAGCAAAAACTTTTTTCATGAAAAATTCTCGTAATTCTGAAATAATTAACTCGTTAATTCAGAAAAACAGAGCAAACACTTTTTTTCATGAAAAATTATCTTGTAATTCTGAGATAATTCACTCGTTAATTCAGAAAAACAGAGCAAAAACTTTTTTCATGAAAAATTCTCGTAATTCTGAAATAATTAACTCGTTAATTCAGAAAAACAGAGCAAAAACTTTTTTCATGAAAAATTATCTTGTAATTCTGAGATAATTCACTCGTTAATTCAGAAAAACAGAGCAAACACTTTTTTTCATGAAAAATTATCTCGTAATTCTGAGATAATTAATTCGTTAATTCAGAAAAACAGCAAAAACTTTTTTTCATGAAAAATTATCTCGTAATTCTGAGATAATTAACTCGTTAATTCAGAAAAACAGAGCAAAAACTTTTTTTCACGAAAAATTATCTCGTAATTCTGAGATAATTAACTCGTTAATTCAGAAAAACAGAGCAAAAACTTTTTTTCATGAAAAATTATCTCGTAATTCTGAGATAATTAACTCGTTAATTCGAAAAACAGAGCAAAAACTTTTTTTTCATGAAAAATTATCTCGTAATTCTGAGATAATTAACTCGTTAATTCAGAAAAACAGAGTCGATTTTTTTCCTCAAGTGAATGCAATACGCTTCCGTAGAAATGCTTTTTAGTACTGAATAGATAAGTACACATCTTGGGAAAATGTTTTGCATTGTCTGTAAATGATATATGTGATGCTGGCTTAAAATGATTTAGGCCAATATAGGTAAGACTTTTTGGGATGTTCTTCACTGGAGCGTTTCTATGAAGCCTTGAAAATCGGTCAACAAGTGCATCACACACAACACACACACACACACACACACACACACACACACACACACACACACACACACACACACACACACACACACACACACACACACACACAACACACAACACACAACACACACACCATCCCTTTTGAAACAGGAAGTTTGGTAGGACAAAATCAAAAGACTCATTCCCAGCCATTAGCTTTAATTACATCACAGCCATGAAACATGATTAGCTACTTTCTAGCTGGTTGCAGATGATATTTGTCTCCCACACTCTTATATTAGAGCACATCTGATAGGGCAAAAACATATGTAGAGCAGGACGAGTCATCAAAGGTGCAAATCGGCTAAAGGCTTGTTAACATTAGCATAAAGAGCTAACACATGGACTAAAAGCCAAAAACATGAGCAGCAATATGCATGTGTGGATAGACTGCACCTGTCCTCTCTTACTAGAAGTATGGAAAGAGGATTTTCAACACAACACTGATTTCATAACCCTCTTAACATTGATGAGGCACAGTAGCGCTCGTTAGCGATGATATGCAAGTGTGTTTTATGGCGTTCTTGTTAAAAATGCTGCATGAAACACCACTGTCTTTCAAAACAAGCTTTGGTCCACAGCGTATATTAAAGGTAAAGAGCAGGGCGCTTACAACAAGGTCACATACTGATCAAATAATTTAGTCTAAATCCACTTGGATAAAAGCATCTGGCAACCTTTATTTTCTTTCCTTATTCATTGAAAAAAAACACAATTACAGTACACTGTAAAAACTTATGATTTTAACGGTAAAAAACGGTATTGTACAGTAAAAAAAGTTTCTGTACTATGTACTGTGATAGATCTAACTGTAATGTAATTTACAGTATAATACAGTTTTTGGAAGTGAAAAAGAACAAATCATTGTATAATTTACTGTGAAAAACCGTATATTGACATTCCCACAATTGTGACACTTCACATTTGATGTATTTTTGTTGAAATACTGTTTCTGTTTGTCTTTGTTTTGTCTAATCAGTTATGTACATTAGGGTTTTACGCTACATTTTTTATGATAGTTACCATGATGGTGTTAGTGTTCGTGTGAATGACACTGTGCAGATATATTATATATTAGTGTTCTATAAAATGTTGCTACTGTATTTTTTACTGTGAATTTCTGGCAACCACAGCAGTTTTTTTACCATAAATTGAATGGAATATGTGTGTGTGTGTGTGTGTGTGTGTGTGTGTGTGTGTGTGTGTGTGTGTGTGTGTGCGTGCGTGGTGCGTGCGTGCGTGCGTGCGTGCGTGCGTGCGTGCGCGTGTGTGTGTGTGTGTGCGTGCGTGCGTGCGTGTGCGCGTGTGCGTGTGTGTAAAGAAGACCAAAGTGAGTCTTAAAAGACTGTAAAAAAAGAAAGACGGTAAAAAAGTTTCTGTATGTACTGTGATAAATCTAACTGTAAATTTAATGTAATTTTACAGTACAATACAGTTTTTGGAAGTGAAAATCCCCACAATTCCCCGTGTGACACTTCACATTTGATGTATTTTTGCGGGCGCGTGCGGTCTGTGTTTGTGTTTGGAGCTCCGTCGAATTGATTCATTAATCCTTGATTTTCTTCTTTACCACTCAATTATAAACAGGCACTTTTTATTTTTATATCGTGTGAACTTATCCTCGATAACATTCCTTGTAAAAAACAATCGGATTGCTTTGATATCGCTACTTAGATCCAACTTTCCGAATCTCGGCTACTAGCCTTTAGCCCGCTAGCATTTCACGCGTGGCCTCGCGCCTATCGAGCGTCGTCTCATCTTTTACACCCGTTTCTCTGAAAGCTTCTCTGAAAGTACAGACACACGTTGATTGTGCTTAGAGCCCGCATCAACGGGGCATAAGCACATGCGCGTACGGTCTGTGTTTGTGTTTGGAGCTCCGTCGAATTGATTCATTAATCCTTGATTTTCTTCTTTACCACTCAATTATAAACAGGCACTTTTTATTTTTATATCGTGTGAACTTATCCTCGATAACATTCCTTGTAAAAAACAATCGGATTGCTTTGATATCGCTACTTAGATCCAACTTTCCGAATCTCGGCTACTAGCCTTTAGCCCGCTAGCATTTCACGCGTGGCCTCGCGCCTATCGAGCGTCGTCTCATCTTTTACACCCGTTTCTCTGAAAGCTTCTCTGAAAGTAGAGACACACGTTGATTGTGCTTAGAGCCTGCATCAACGGGGCATAAGCACATGCGTGTACGGTCTGTGTTTGTGTTTGGAGCTCCGTCGAATTGATTCATTAATCCTTGATTTTCTTCTTTACCACTCAATTGTAAACAGGCACTTTCTATTTTTATATCATGTGAACTTATCCTCGATACTATTCCTTATAAAAAACAATCGGATTGCTTTACTGTTTACTGTTACTACTAATTTTCTGTTCATCTGTTATAATGGCGAACATATCGGATGTGTGTCTAACGTTACCTCTGAGTGCAGGTGAGGACACATTCGAGCTGATTTCGGTACGATTGGAGCTGGAGTCGGTGGAGAAGCAGATTCGTGTTCTGCTGGAGAAGCAAGCCGAGCTGCGAGATCGGCGATCAGCGCTTGAAACATCACGCGCCGATGCTCACAAGTCAGTGGTTAGTAACTTTTTGACTTTGACTCCGACTTCGTCTACTCCGTGCGTTTCTCTGCCCAGGAGGACACGATCATCTCTGCCTTCAATCACTCCTGCACCCTGGGTCACGACACGAGCCAGGACCAGAGCAAGAACCTCTCCGCCCCTCCCGGTCTTCGAGATCTCCACCCGGAACCGCTTCTCCCCTCTTCGCGAGTCGGAACGCGACGACGCCGTGATCATCGGCACTTCCATGGTCCGCCATGTCCGTGCTACCTCGGGTAAAGGTAAGGTGCGCACTCACTGCTTTCCTGGTGCTCGTGTTCTTGATGTCGCTGCGCAGGTTCCCGAGATCCTGAACGGTGACGAGCGCGTCGGAGCTGTCGTGCTGCACGCGGGGACGAACGACATCAGGCTGCGGCAGACGGAGGTTCTGAAGAAGGACTACCGAAGCCTGATCGAGACGGTACGCAGCACAGCGCCTAGAGCAACGATCGTCGTGTCTGGACCGCTTCCCACATACCGACTTGGACAAGAAAGGTTCAGTAGATTATTTGCTTTAAATGAATGGTTAATGTCATGGTGTAATGAACAGAAACTGCTCTTTGTAAATAATTGGAATCTGTTTTGGGAGCGACCTAGGCTCTTCCGTCCTGATGGTCTGCACCCCAGCAGAGTCGGAGCGGCTGTTCTGTCGGACAACATCTCCAAGACGCTACACACCATCTGACTAGTAAGTCAAAGTCCAAATCATAGTCTTTGCTGTCCCAACTTAATTGATATAAGTACCAATGTAGAACATTATATAGAAACTGTGTCTATTCCTCGCTTAGTGAAGCCAAACAACAAATCTACTGTAAGATCTAGCAAGAATATTATTGTAATTAAACCAGAAAATCTAAATATCAGTGAACAAAAACAATTTCTAAAGCTAGGTCTTCTAAACATTAGATCGCTCACACCTAAGGCGGTTATTGTAAATGAAATGGTCACAGATAATAATTTCGATGTTCTGTGCCTTACTGAAACCTGGCTTAAACCAAATGATTATTTCGGTCTAAATGAGTCTACTCCACCAGGATACTGTTATAAGCATGAGCCCCGTCTGATCGGTCGTGGCGGCGGTGTTGCAACAATCTATAGAGATATTCTTAATGTTTCTCAAAAAACTTGTCATAGGTTTAATTCGTTTGAAGTACTTGTGCTAAATGTTACGCTCTTAGATGTAAGAAAGAAATCCTTATTATCTCTAGCCTTGGCTACCGTATATAGACCTCCAGGGCCATATACTGATTTCCTAAAAGATTTTGCAGACTTTCTCTCATACCTATTGGTCAATGTCGATAAAGCAATAATTAATTATTGGCGACTTTAACATACACGTAGATAATACAAATGATGCGTTAGGGGCTGCGTTTACAGATCTATTAAACTCTTTTGGGGTGAAGCAAAACGTCAGTGGTCCCACTCATCGTCTAAATCATACACTAGATTTAATTATATCATATGGAACCGATCCAACCGATATAGATATTATACCGCAAAGTGACGATCTCACTGATCATTACATGGTAACATGCATAATACGCACTGCTGAAATTTGTCATGTTGCATCACGTTATCGACCAGGCAGAACAATCCTTCCAACCACTATAGAAAGATTCTCAAATAGCTTACCTGATCTATCTCAGCTGCTTAGTAAACCCAAACAAACAGATGAACTAGAGGAAATGACTAGCAGTATGAGCAACATTTTCTCTAGTACACTAGATATTGTTGCACCAATTAGATTAAAAAAGGTTAGAGAGAAAACTAAAACACCATGGTACAACAGTGCTACGCATGCTATCAAGAGAGAAACTCGTAACTTAGAGCGTAAATGGAAACGAACTAATTTAGAGGTCTTCAGAATCGCGTGGAAAGACAGTATGTCACGTTATAAAAGGGCTCTAAAATCAGCCAGGGCTGAGCATATCCGCAAACTAATTGAAAATAACCAAAATAATCCAAGGTTTTTATTTAACACCGTGGCCAGACTAACAAATAATCAGACATCTCCAGAGCAAAATATTCCGTTACAATATAGTAGTAATGATTTTATGAATTACTTCAATGAGAAAATAGAAAGCATCCGAAACACAATTGTAAATGTACAATCCTCTATGGTGTCTTATGACTCGGCCTCAATTATGGCCCCTCTAGAACAACTAAACCGCTTTACAACTATAGGACAGGAAGAACTAAATAAACTTATCATTGCATCTAAACCAACAACATGTTTATTAGATCCAATACCCACTAAACTACTTAAAGAAGTGTTACCTGTAGTGGAAGAGCCTCTTCTCAATATTATTAACTCGTCTTTATTTTTAGGTCATGTTCCAAAAATATTCAAGCTGGCAGTAATAAAACCTCTCATTAAGAAACCGCAATTAGATCCAAATAACCTAGCAAATTACAGACCCATCTCAAATCTTCCATTTATGTCTAAAATACTAGAAAAAATTGTGTCCGCTCAATTGTGCTCTTTCTTGCAAGAAAATGATATCTATGAAAAATTTCAGTCGGGATTCAGACCGCATCATAGCACAGAAACTGCGCTAGTTAAAATTACAAATGATTTACTCTTAGCCTCTGACCAAGGCTGTATCTCAATACTAGTTCTACTTGATCTTAGTGCTGCGTTCGACACTATAGATCATAAAATACTCTTAGATCGACTACAAAACTACACTGGTGTCCAGGGACAGGCATTAAGCTGGTTTGGATCGTACTTATCTGACCGCTACCATTTCGTCTGTTTAAATGGGGAAAAATCAAAGATAACATCAGTAGACTATGGAGTGCCGCAAGGATCTGTCCTAGGCCCTCTGCTATTCTCAATATATATGATGCCACTTGGTAATATTATAAGAAAACATGGAATTAACTTTCACTGTTATGCTGATGACACTCAATTATATATCTCATCACGACCAGATGAAAACACTAACTTATCTAACTTGACAGAGTGTCTAAAAGATATAAAATGCTGGATGACGTGTAATTTCCTGCTATTAAATTCAGATAAAACGGAGGTATTACTTATTGGTCTAAAAAACTACCCACAAAATCCCTTACAATACAACTTTAATTTAGAAGGATGTCCTGTTACTCTATCCACTACAGTAAAAGACCTGGTGTTATACTAGACCGCAACTTGACTTTCGAAAATCATATTTCATATGTTACAAGAACAGCCTTTTTCCACCTTAGAAACATTGCTAAGCTACGTAACATGCTATCTGTTTCTGATGCAGAAAAGTTAGTTCATGCATTCATGACCTCGAGACTAGATTACTGTAATGCTTTATTAGCTGGTTGTCCTGCATCCTCAATAAACAAGCTACAGTTAGTCCAAAATGCAGCCGCTAGAGTTCTTACTAGATCAAGAAAATATGATCATATAACACCAATTTTATCATCTCTACACTGGTTACCTATTAAGTTCCGTATCAATTACAAAGTATTACTATTGACTTATAAAGCTCTAAATGGTTTAGCTCCTGTGTATTTAACAGACCTTCTATCGCCCTACAATCCATCGCGCTCTTTAAGATCACAAAATTCGAGGCTTCTGGTCGTTCCTAGGATATCTAAGTCTACTAAAGGAGGGAGGGCGTTCTCACATTTATCTCCTAAACTCTGGAATAGCCTTCCTGATATTGTTCGAGACTCAGACTCGCTGTCCCAGTTTAAAACTAGATTAAAGACGCATCTCTTTAACCAAGCATTCACTTAATGCTTACCTTTTATACTACTGCTGAATCAGTTCGAATGCATTAATATTATGAA
>CM070835.1:3914808-3955963 GCA_036326025.1 Chrosomus eos
TGACAGACCAGACCAAAATTATTTGACAGAAAAAAAAGATGATCAACTGACTCAGAAACCTGCATTTTTTTTAATTATTATTTATTTTCACGCACCTGCCTTTGCAAATAGAATGTGTGACGTCTTTACGTCATTTCCACGTCGTGCGTGCGCGCCGCCGAACATGGCAACGTCCCTCGGCTCAAACACCTACAACAGACAGAACTGGGAAGATTCGGTATGTTTTAATTTAATACTTTTATCGAAAATGTGACGCACTGCAGACTACTTTAAAAATGTGTCTGTTTCTTCGTTTACTAAAAGAAAGAAACATTTTCATGTGACAGTTTTAGAAATCAGAGTAAGTTACGCGCGTGCATGGTGTTCAAATACTCATTAGAATATAAAACAGTTAGCTAATGAAGTTTACGTAGATATATATAAAAAAATTGAAATAAATGTCAAATATTTTTTTCTACAATTGTCTTTACATAAATGTCAAATGTTGGTTATGGATATGACATTATCAGGATAAAAGATTTTTTTTACGTGTTATTTTTATTGTGCAGTCCACAAACTAATCAATTTAGAAGAGACAAATTAAAAACTGCAAAAGCAAATAAGCATAAACGTTGATAAAAGTATTGTTAAGAGTAAAACCTATACAATATCATGAATAAGGTCACATATCTGATGCAACAAACTGCTTGTCTGATTATTAAAACTAACTTTTTATTTTTTATATTTGTGTATTTTGTCGTAAGGTTTTAAAATGTTGTCTTCATGAAAGCTTTTTTCTCATATATGGTGGTGATTGAGGAGAGATCTTGACATGATTGTAAAGCGCTTAGGGTGTACAGAAAGTGCATAAATGCCTCATTCATTCATATACCAAATATTAGCAAATTATTTCAAATAATCACTTGTCACGTGTTATGGCATCAGAATTAATGCTGCAATCATAACTAAGAATGATGATTACAGATTAGTAGTACATATGAAAGTGCATAAATGCCTCATTCATTCATATACCAAATATTAGCAAATAATCCAAATATGTCACATGTTATGGCTTCAGAATTAATGCTGCAATCATAACTGAGAATGATGATTAGTCTGGATGTCGTGCACACAGACTGTGATGAGAAACGTATATAAGTGTGATGGATGAAGTATCATCTGTGCTGCTGTGATTGCTGAAACTATCTTTAGCTCGCCTAATGAGGCGAAAGACATGCTAGATCTTGCTGAGAGAGCAGTTTATACAGCATCTGTGAAGATACAGCCGAGATTAACCCTCGTATGGTCTATGGCAAGCCGGTTTAACCTTTATTCATTTCCAGGATATGAATTATGGATATCTGTAATTGTATTTTCACTAGTGAAATGTCACCAGGCTGCCATTCAAAATCAATTGTTGATATCAACAATTGATTTCTTACTAGTAGAAATATAATTTTTGATATCAAAACATTGTTACTAGTGAAAATGTAATTCCTGAAATCAAAAATTGCCACTGTTACTAGTAGACATATTATTCCTGATATAAATAATTATCATTTTAACTAGTGAAAATTGAATGGTTGATATCAAGGATTCATATTCTGAAAATGAATAAAAGTTAAAACGGCTTGCCGTATTGCTGGATATAGGTCGACATGTGGTGATTAAGCATGTCTGAAATTATGAAAAATGTAGTGATTTGCCTAACTCTGAAGTAAAACAGGTTTATGTGCATGATGAATACACAAGTGTTGCACATTTTAATCATTATTTAAAATAAAAAAAGTTTTCAAACTTCAGAAATACGCATTTCAATTTTGTGATTATTATTATTTTTTTTAATCATGAATATTGTTGTGGCAAAAACTTCTGTTAAACATCATCACTGCGTAAGAGACACTCAGAGTCAAATTAATAAAAAGAGAAATATTTATTCTTGCAAGAAGGCCCAGTCGCCATCACAGCTGTTACATTCTGTGAAGTGAGTGACGCGCACCAGGAAGACATGAGACAGCTTTTATACTCTTTTCAAGGTTCCTTCTCACCCGCTGTACTTTTCCACCCAGATAAGGCCCCCACTTCTGTTCAGTTTTTCTTAAGGACACAAACTGGTACTGGAATAAACTAGCCAAACCTGACCATTCCTAAGGTCAAGACGTCCTGTCCCATATATTCCTGAAACGTCACGCACAAGCACGTACACACATTGATTTCTGTTAGGAATAAATGATTATTAAAATTTCTACAACAATTCCGCACTTTTTATCATTCAGATTACCCATAATCACAATAATAAACAAAAAGACAAATTTTAAGTCATATCATCACACTACTCTTCATCTCTGGTTTTCACATAACTGATTACTCTTCTTAAACATTTGTGAAAATAACATTTTGAAAAGAAAAAGCTTAGGCTGTTTTTTGTAAGGATAGGCCCTTAAGTATTAGCAAGCAGATAAAGAATTCAACTAAAGCCGGGCTAGATAAACAATCACTGTTGTTGTACCCCAAACATAGTTTGACCCTCAGTCACCTTAGTTAAATAAGAAATAGTGTACAGACTAGTTAGGAAAACAACAAATCATCAATCCACAGTGGTTACATCAAAATATAAAGTATAAGAAAAGTATAATAAAACCCTTCATTTCAAAACCCTCTCCTTGTACCTTATCACATAGCGGATAAGCACTGCTTTTAACCATCTGTTCATATCAAAAACATTCATAGGAAGAAGAGAAAACATACCCCAACAATTAATTCATTTGACTATAGCTCCCACTACTTGTATCATCATCATCATCATTTGGATAAAATTGTCATTTTTACCAATCTAACAAAACATCCCTGCTCTGACCAGTCTCTGTACTGAACTGGAAACACACAATATCGACAATCCTACCCCCGAAACCCCAACCCCCAGAGATTAATCAAACAATCCATTCATTTTCCTAAAATACTTTCTAATTAATCAGTGACCAATCAAATCTCGTTGGCGTTGTTTAAGGTGAGATGTTTGGACGGTGGTGTTGCAATCTCCATCCTTGCAACCTTGTTTGTGGAGTGGACCATCTCCTAGCTGCTGTCACCTGTGAATGGAGACCTTAAGTATTTTGTTAATGACCGCTTGTCTAGCCGCTCGTCCTTCTGGTGTGACCTGTGGAATTTTCACCATTTGTTTACTGATTATATACATTATTAGTTCCAAATTTATTCTCAACATTTGGCCAATTCAGCAACCTGAAACTCATTCAACTATTACATTAACATTCAACCCACTTTACTCATGTCAACAACACAATATTAATACATTTTGGAACAGAATCATTCTGTTAGCTGCAATCCAATCCTGACATTCTGTGAAAGGAAAATTTTAAGTTATGCTCTGCTCCATTCTCTGTAAAGAAAACAAAATGTCGAGGTTATTTTCAGATAGTAAAACTACACGTAGTTTCTTTTGTCTACTGTTCTGCCGTGACCTTCGCTGCCACATCTGCCCCGGCGTTTCCTGTTGAAACAGTCCTGCAAATACATTTACAGAAAGCAAATTTTGTTTGGGACGGCCTTTTACCCAATTAGACCCAGTGTCCTCCCAACATATATTGTCCCTTAGTAAACCATATTTGGCAATTGTTATACCATCTCCCTCTTGATGCACGACACAACTCGAGCATCAATTTAACATAACATTTAACATAGTGTTTTGATAAAGTTTGCATCAACACTAACCCAAAAGTTGTCCTTCAGACAAATTTCCTCCAGACATCTTTATCTGCCTCTGAAACAAAAATATTACATTCTTCACTTAAAGCCACATTATCATCTGCTCAACGAAGTATTTGAAGGGCAAAGGCCCTGAGCCTCACAGCGTATCCTGCTTTTCGGGCCTGTTGTTTGGTCTCTTAAATCAGTCATCTAAAAAGATGAATTGAAAAAAGATCATCAATTGTTTCTATCAAGTCAGGTCGTGGTGTACAGACTTGGTCAATGTCAGTCAAATAACATTCTCATCCTTCTGCCCACAATAATCATACATTTTTAGGGGCTCTCTTCATATTTGATATTGACTCAGCCAATATGTCACTTTGTTGTTGCCATCAAATCTATAACATTTTCATTTATCTCAGCCCATGCCAGATGGTGATCTACAACTCCACAATTCCAATTTACACAAATACTTAAACTGATCCAGAACGTAATTCAAATCAACATCATAAAAGACTAAAGTAATTAATACCAGACAGAGCTTGATGACCAATCAATTTAAAGCTCGTCCTATGTTCTGTATCATCTTTTCATCCGATCCACTCACAATTATCGCCCTCTTTAAAATTTGTCATTTGCCTCAATCCATCTGTAATGATGAAACAATATACTCACTATTCAGGCGGAATATTAGTACCCTAAACTAATACATACAAGACCTAAAGTGCTGTTACCATCACACACACTCATACTAGACACACATATGTTAACTGCTCATTCTCCATGTTCGCCTTTCTTTATATTATTGCTAAAAAGATTTAAATTTTAAATAAGATTTTAAACTTCACATTTTCTGTAGCTTTTACCTAATTTTACATGGTCTCTTAACCAGTTCCAAAGCATTTCTGTTCATTATTCATTAGATTTTCAGTCTGCTGGGTTGCTTTGTTTAATTTTTTCCTTATCATTATTTTGCTTCAGCTTGCTCTAGCAGGCCGACAACAGAAAGACAGACACAGTTTATCATCCCTTCCTCCACTCAAACAGTCTCTCTCTCTTATTAACAAATAATAATTACATTAAATTAATCACTATCCTTTTACCATTAAATTTTGTTATCCAGACTTTTCTCAAATCAAAAACTGTCTTCATCTTTAGCCACCCACCATGTCAAATGACCTCCAGGAGTTAAAACATATTAGTTCAAAATCAACACTTCTATAAGTTTTCTTATTCTTGCCCATGAGGCAGCCAATACATAAAAAGTTTTGTTCCTGTCTCCACAACAAATAATGGCAATCCCCTCATTTCTCAGCTGTCTCTTGAAAGCCCATTCCCGTTAGCTCTTTATCTTTAATTTTCCTCTCCTCAGGGTGTTGTCCCCCTGGCATAATTGCAGATACTTGTCACAATGAAAAACAAGCCATACAATTAATGCGGTTTCTTCTGGTGAGTGGTATAGAGGAGCTTTGCATTTATGGGGTAGACTGCCATAACTCGTCACAGCGTCATCTCCCCTTAACGGTATAAGGACGCTGCTGGCCTCACAGCTCCTGCTCAACTCTCATACCTGTCTCAATAACACACCTCCATTCAGGAAGTCCGCATGACTTTACGATAATCCCCTGGCTTAGGTTGCCCTCTGTCTGGCCAAAGAGAGTCTTACCCGTCGTGGGGTGATTATCTCGTGCCCACTGGTACCGCTCTTTCCCAATACCAAATCAGTCTTCTTCAACAGAACTCAGCTGTTTTCTGGAGCTTTAGGAAAGGCACGTTCAAGAGTCACCAGAGCCATTCTGATTGCCTAATAGTGTTTACACAGGGAGACAGGTTAATAACAGCAGTATTTAATCACTAAAATCCATTAACCATCTTAAAATCATCAACCTAGCTACTTAGATTATCCTCAGTGAATTTAGTTCACAACCATACATTCAGTGTACTGTTACTGTACATCTGTAGCCGTAGCCATCGGGCCTGTTTCAATGGTGGAGACTTAAGATAAGACAAAGAAGTTACTGGTCCTAAAATAAAATAATCAAAAATGTTATTTCTATCTTTTAAGGTCTGCATTATTATTTTAAAGACTTCTTTAAAGTCATTCAGTTTTACATTTTAAAACATTCACAAATACAAATTGCCCTCTTAATGGCAATGATTTCTTTTACATCTCTGTGTCTGATTTTTTCAACTGAGACACTGTGCTTTTACTATAAATAGCTTATTATTACTTATGACACAGGGTCAGATAACAGCCTGTTAGCTGAAATTGACTGAGAGAGACTCTGAGGCAACTCAGGACTGGTAAACTGTTCTCTCATAAACTTCTAACTTCAACAAAATCATTAAACTTTATCTATCATCTTTTAACTATCCCAGCTTAAGGCATCTTTGCCAGAAATGACATTTGTTTCCAAATAAACATAATTTTATAGTTGTCTTTATTTAGACATTACAAATTTCCACTCAGATTGAGTATCTGTCGTACTGGCCGTTTACAGCCACAGCAGACATCAGATTCAGATAAGCGAGCTGTTTCATTACAGCCAATAACAAACTTATCTTTTGAAAGCAAAACATCAGCTTCTAGTTCTTTCATGGTCAACAGTTTTCAAGCTGTTTGTTTGATCAGATGCCTTTCTACACATTTTACATTTATCAACTGTTAATTCAGTAACAAGCTGCTTCTGCTTATTTGATCTTAAATAATGATTCTAGTTCTCAATAACCATATCTGTCTTCAAAGTTTTTCTAGGAGTTTATCAATCTCCAATCAGGATTCACACTAAATTTGACAAGGCTACTCTGCATCTTTCACAGTTATTATAAATCATCCGTGAGATTTGTCTCTCTGAATCCTTTTTCAAAATGTTGCATTAAAACACAATCATACTTTTAGTTACCTTTCTGCAACTCCCATTTGTTGGAGTCATTAATTTTACATCAAACTGTATTCATCAATTCACTTATAATAATTACTATTATAGATATTTTCAAAGGATTCACTTTAAGACTTCAATCTTTTGACCTTGTTTTTTTTTTTTCTCTTATTCTTTCTCAGACGAAATGTTAATATCGTCACTTAAACACTGATCTACTTTCAAACCCACATTATTACCAGAAATGTGTCACTATCACATTTTCAAACCCCTTCTCAGTGAGCATTTACAGTTACATGTTAAATGGTCCTGCTGACCACAATTTAAACACTCTCCATCTGCTCTAACTTACTGCACACCCTTTAAGCAGTGTGTTCCATTGAGGAATGCAAACAGAGCCACTGATAAGCAGTGCTCCATATTCTTTTACAGTCCAACAGTGGCAGATACAACAATAGTCAAATCATAATCTTCATCATTATTACTGGCACAACATTAATTTTCATAAGCTGTATGGAAATGCTCATTATACTCTAATTTGTTTTCAATATCTTTCGCTTCAATGACTTAATATCAACAAAATATCCGACATTATACATTATTGATTTCTAGAATCTTTGGACTAAACCTAATTTCAATCATTATTTTACCATTAAAAATATAGAATTGTTCCCCATACTGCTTAAAACATTTTTCATGTCATGTTAATCCCTGTCAATCATACAATGCCTTATTTTATTCTAAAACTGTATTTTCATACCAATTAAACAGTTAATTTGACTTCCATAAATTCTGTCAGACATTTTATTTTCATCACATATAGTTTTTTCCTACTATATTTCATCTCAATCTTCCCCTACATGCCATTTTCATTCTGTATCCTCTCCTTTCTTTTCTCAAACATGCCAGTTCCTTCATTATCTAACCAGAACATGATTGTTTGCACAATCCCCACACAAACATATCTCACACACCAACCTTCTTGTTTTTCACTTTTCCCTCTTCCATCAAGTTTCTCACTTACAGTTCTCTCTTTTTCTATCACTCTATCACTCTATCACTCTATTTCACACAGACAGCCTTATTGCTGCTTGCTACTTCAATCCATATCATATAAATTAAGTTCTTAAGACATCTAATGTCATGCATCCATTTACTGGATGAAGAAGTAAAAACTTTATTTCTCCTGGCAGTTCGACATTTTATCTTCAAGCCAACATTTCATTATCTGTTCACATTTTTTACACACATTGAACACAGACACAACTTTTGTTTCTCACTGCTCTGTTCAACTGATTCCCGCACCATCTTTAATCTTGTGGCGCTCAATATCATAAATTTCTGCCCTTAATTTGATCTCATTTGACAAAACACCGGTGTACCAAATTTCGCAAGCTTGCTTTTGAGACATCCCCATACTGCTGCTTCTCTGTTCTCTGTGGATTTCTCTTCAACGCGCGTTTTCTTTAGTCTGTTAGGCGTCCCCAACAAACCCGATTCTTTTCTTTTAACCCAAATCGGTCGGGTTGCACTATTAGTGCCCTCCTAACTATGGTTTACCAAAAAATCTGTTACGATTGTTCTGGTTCCCCCTAATTAGCCTCAGCACCTAAAAACAAATTGCTCCGTGGTGGAACAACTCATTTTCAGGTTACCTATCTGTTTGAAATCTCTTGATCTGTCACAGTTCTCAATTAATCCCAGATTATTTATCTGCTTGAAATTTCTTGATCTGTCACAGACCTCAATTAATCTCAGATTATTTTCCCTCGTATCTGTTTGAAATTTCTTGATCTATATATAGATCTCAATTAATCTCAGATTACGTACCACAGAAACAGCCCTCAGCCAGTATGGTTCAGTTTCACTCTTTGAAAAATATTTTAGCCCAAAAGAAAAATATTTTAGCCGTCTCTTACCAGAGATGTCTTGAGTTGCCACGGGTTCGTTTTCATCTGATTCCAGTGGAGCTTCTCCTGGCCCTGATAGCGGTCGGCCCCTCTCTCTGAAATTTACGAGGTAGAGCTGGAACTGCTCAGTCCAGGTGGCCAAACACCGTCCGCTCTCAGGTCCAGGAGGCACTGCCAAGGAATCCCACTCTGACACCAAATGTTTGTGGCAAAAACTTCTGTTAAACATCATCACTGCGTAAGAGACACTCAGAGTCAAATTAATAAAAAGAGAAATATTTATTCTTGCAAGAAGGCCCAGTCGCCATCACAGCTGTTACATTCTGTGAAGTGAGTGACGCGCACCAGGAAGACATGAGACAGCTTTTATACTCTTTTCAAGGTTCCTTCTCACCCGCTGTACTTTTCCACCCAGATAAGGCCCCCACTTCTGTTCAGTTTTTCTTAAGGACACAAACTGGTACTGGAATAAACTAGCCAAACCTGACCATTCCTAAGGTCAAGACGTCCTGTCCCATATATTCCTGAAACGTCACGCACAAGCACGTACACATTGATTTCTGTTAGGAATAAATGATTATTAAAATTTCTACAACAATATCATCACTTTTTCTTGAGGTTTTACCCAAAAGAAACATTAACTAACCTTGTCATTAACCCTCTGGTGCAAAAAATTGACGTTTTGATTTTATAGAATTTTTTACTTTATCAGAATGTTATGAAATTTGGACACAAAAAAATACATAAAAATCATGGACATTATTCGAAAAGGTTTAATTGTCCTGAAAAAAATAGTCACACTTGTGTAGTTCGCAGTCAAAAATAAGCGCATTGGAAATTAATGCGAGACGAATTTCACTTCGGCCAAACAAAAATCTTACTGCAAGTTAAATTTTTGAGATATCAACCCTTAAATTTGAAGCACAAGTTGTTTAGATTTATGGCTTTGCTTTTTTTTTTTTTTTTTTTTTTTGTGCAGTTTTAGAGGAAAACGTGTTTTATATATATATATATTATATAAATATATATTTCATATTAAATTCGAAAATAGTATTTTTGTGCATTTTTCATAACAATAAACATAAAATTTATTTTTTTCACGTCAGCAATAATCTGCCCAATGTCGTCTTTGAAAAGAAATCAAACTGAAGTCTGTGTTCTAAAGCATTTAAGATAAACGACAGTTTAAGTTGGAAATTTCATGCTCAAAAAGTGAATAAATGGTTTATAAATACATTTGAGTAGCATAAAATCCCTTAAAAATACAAAATATTAAATGGAAAACATTATCGTACTAAAATATAGTACATTCATTGAAATAAAAAAGACTCAAGTATTTTCTCAAGTGTCTGAAACGCTTCGATCAAGGATTCAGTGTCTCTAAGCCCCGCCTCTCTGAGAGCTGCTCTGCTCTGATTGGACAGAAAGCAAACGCTCATTATCATATCTGAATCTCAGCTCTTGACACACAGTGATACGAACAGTAACGATGACGTGTGTTTTACCGTATCAATCTCAGAAAACAGCGTCTTCTCCACATGAACAACACGAACCAAACTCTTCCATTTGTTGTGTACTTTGAAACTTTGCAGACCTTTAATATTTACAAACAGCTCTATTACACTCTGCATGAAATACAAGTTCGATTCAACCATCAGAATATGAGGAATATGCGGGTAGATGAAAACACTAAACTTATTAAAACTAAATTACAGCTACAGCTTTTATTTTACTATGCAAAAAAAAAAATTTAATAGAAAAACAAACATAAGAAAAGCAATAAATACATAATCAGTTTTTAATATTTTGTAGGTTATATCTTGTTTTTGCATGTGTTCATCATTTCTTTGTATGGCTTGTACAAAAATTATATCATGTTTCACTGCATTATCACAAACACAACTATGCAAATGCAAAATATGCTAAAATCTTTGACAATTCTTTAATAATATTTGAATAAAGGTGACAATTTTCCTTTTGGCCACTACTGAATATCAGCAATATATTGTATTCATTATTTTTTTTTAACACACACACACACACACACACACACACACACACACACACACACACACACACACACATATATATATATAGTGCCACAGTGTCTCTGGCACACAGCAAATATTAAATTTTGCTTTTCTCCGTGGTCTCTCTTGCATTTACTGGCACTGATGACTTCTTTTCTTTCTATTTTATTTTAATATGATATTTGTCCTGATTGTCCAAGTTTTCTCCCTCCAGGACTTCCCTATTATCTGTCAAACATGTCTCGGGGAAAATCCATACATTCGCATGGTAAGTGATTCCAGTTTTTTTTTTAAGTGGTCATCGGATGCAATATTCACTTTTATATGATGTTAGCATATAAGTGTGTCTTTGCAGTGTGTGAACACAACCACCATACAATGAAAAAAAACCCCAATAACTCCTTTTTTTATCCTCAAAAAGCCAATAATCCAATAAAAACACTCAATAATCAAGCCGTTTGGATTTTCTGAGCAATATGATGTCATAAAGCTCATGGTCCGCCCACGACTGCTGACGGACTGTCCCGTACTAGAGAAAAACGTGTTTTTGAAAATATATATTTCATATCAAAATCGAAAATAGTATTTTTGAGCATTTTTCATAACAATAAACTTAAAATTCTGTAACTTTTTTTAAGTTCATGTTTTTTAAAAACTTGTTTCACATCAGCAATAATCTGCCCAATGTCGTCTTTGAAAAGAGATCAATCTGAAGTCTGTGCTCTAGAGCATTTAAGATTTACGACAGTTTACGTTGGAAATTTAATGCTCAAAAAGTGAATAAATGGATTATAAATATTTTAGTACCATAAAATCCCTTAAAAATACAAAATATTAAATGAAAAACATTATCGTACTAAAATATAGTACATTCATTGAAATAAAAAGACTCAAGTATTTTCTCAAGTGTCTGAAACGCTTGGATCAAGGATTCAGTGTCTCTAAGCCCCGCCTCTCTGAAAGCGGCTCTGCTGTGATTGGTCAGAAAGCAAACGCTCATTATCATATCTGAATCTCAGCTCTTGACACACAGTGATACGAACAGTAAGGATGGGTGAGAAAGAGACATGCACCGAAAGAGTCGAGCTGTATTTGAGGAGCTAAAAGCGTGTTGTTTTACACAACCGTTGAGGAATTTTATCCAAAGTATGTTACAAACTTTACATAAAAGAATCACACCAACTTGTGGAAAACGGGCATCCGATAACTCCTTTAACTAACCTTCAAAAAGCTCTGTATCACTATTAGGTGCACTGAAACATCATTTCAATTTGAAGCTTTCATTTAATAATATTCATGAATTACACTTTTTGTTTTTGCAGACTAAGGAAAAGTATGGCAAAGAATGCAAGGTGAGCTGAGCATGTGACGTTGGGTTAAAGGGATAAAGCAGAGCACAGCGGCTGAAGTGTGTGTTTTCAGATATGTGCTCGTCCCTTCACCGTCTTCCGCTGGTGTCCCGGCGTGCGCATGCGCTTCAAGAAGACGGAGGTGTGTCAGACCTGCAGCAAGATGAAGAACGTCTGCCAGACCTGTCTACTGGACCTGGAGTACGGTGAGACATTCGGCGCTTTTCCACTGCATGGTACGGTACGGTTCGGTTCGGTACGGCACGCACTCCACAACCAGTACCAGAACCAGAAATACTTTTTGTAATTAATTACATTTTTAGTAATTTCATTATATTACCTTTTAGGTTTAAAGGTGCTCTAAGTAATGTCGGGTGACATCACTTCTTGTTGACGTTTAAAGTATTGTCAAACAAAACGGAGGCTAGCTAGACACACACACACACACACACACACACACACACACACACACACACACACACACACACACACACACACACACACACAACACACACATACACACACATACACACACACACACACACACACACACAGAAAGACACACACAGAAACACATACATATATATATATATATATATATATATATATATATATATATATATATATATATATATATATATACATATATATATACAAAGACACACATGTTCTGTATACACACACACACACGTACACACATACACACACACACACATGTATACACACACACACACACACACACGTATACACATACACACATATATATATATAAAAAAAAAAATATATATATATATATATATATACAAAGACACACATGTTCTGTATACACACACATGTACACACATACACACACACATGTATACACACACACACACACACACACACGTATACACATACACACACATGTATACACACACACACACACATATACACATACACACACACATGTATACACACACACACACACATGTATACACATACACACATATATATATACAAAGACACACACAAACACATATACTGTGAAATATATATACTGTGTAATTACTTATAAGTTAATATAAGTTAATTAATAAATATAAACTTAAATTATCACTGGTACGTAATAGTAAAAATATTTGACGTCAAAGAGTTTCAACTGACAAAAACCTTTGTCATTAATGGCCTTAAATAATGTATTTGTCTCCTGTTATATGTGTTCAGGTCTTCCAATCCAGGTGCGAGACACGAGCTTGTCTATTACAGACGACATGCCGAGATCTGACGTCAACAGGGAATATTACACTCAGAACATGGAGAGAGAGGTGACGTCTCACACACACACACACACACACACACACACACACACACACACACACACACACACACACACACACACACACACACACACACACACACACACACACACACACACACACACACACACACACAGCGCGGAGCATGAACTCTTGTGTTTCTGTGTCTGTCAGATCCAGAACTCTGACGGCACCCGACCGCTGGGGATTCTGGGTAAATCACAGAACCCCAGTGACATGCTGCTAAAGCTGGCGAGGACCACGCCGTATTACAAACGCAACAGACCCCACATCTGCTCCTTCTGGGTGAAGGGAGAGTGTAAGAGAGGAGAGGAGTGTCCGTACAGGTCAGGCTCTCTATACTTATACATCACTACACTAACACTTACTTTAGTTTATTTAACACAGACCATGTGACACATGTTGTGCCAGAGTTAGCTAGATAGCTAATTTGCATATGTAGTCTCTGGGCAGGATGTTGCATTTACAGTTACATTTAATTATTTAGCAGACGCTTTTATCCAAAGTGACTTTGGAGAACAAAGTGTGAAACTAACAATAGGACAATAATGAATAGTGTGAAACTAACAATAGGACAATAATGTGTGAATGATATGACCCAGTTTAGTCTAATGCAGTGTAAAAATAAAAAAAGATATAGAAGAGAAAGTGTTAGTATTAATGGATCAAGTGTTGCCCAAAAAAATGTGCCTTATTAATTAAGTTTAATTTCAAGTGATGAGAATGTTTTTTTTACTTTTTTGATATTTTGATATAATGCAGGAATTGATTCAAAAAGTTCATATTTGTGTCTTTTTTAATTAGAACGATTAGGTTAAATGAATTTCTATGGTTAAATCAAAATCGTGATTTGGCTACATTAAAATCAAGCAGAAATTCATGTTGTTATTCATGTTGGGAAACCACTGCAATGCTGATAACTGTCCACACGGGGGCGATAGCAGTGTAGTGACCGTGTTTAATTGAAGAGCCCATATTATGGCCTATTACTAAGTTTCAGGCTCTACTAGAACAGGTTTTCCAGCTTGAATGTTGATTATTTTCCTCATATTCTCCATTGTTGCGGCTCCTCTCTTCCCAGTCTGTCAGTAACGCTCTGTTTACTTCCTGTCTCTATGAAGCCCCTCCTCCTGAAAAGCACACTGTGCTCTGATTGGTCGGCTGGATCAGTGTGTTGTGATTGGTCGAGCACTTCGAGTGTGTTTGGGAAATGTCCCGCCCCTTCCCATAACCACCAGTTTAACGCGCTACTAACTAACTCAACCAGGCCCCGCCCCTTTATTCTGCGTATGAATTATTATAATAAGGAATATTGTGACGTGTTCGTTCCCGGGAGAAACTCAAGATGGAGGCGTTCAGAAACACTGATATAGAGAAGAACTGAGACTTTGCAGAGATTTTTCTGGAACAACATATTCAGAAAGCGTAATAGCTCCTCTTTCAATCACTCAAATAATGTCTTTCTCCTCAGACATGAGAAGCCCACAGACCCTGAGGATCCTCTGGCCGATCAGAACATTAAAGATCGTTATTACGGCATCAACGACCCGGTGGCGGATAAACTCCTGAAGAGAGCGTCCAGCATGCCTCGACTGGAGCTTCCCGAGGACAAGTCCATCACGACACTGTACATCGGAGGACTGGGAGAAAACCTCACGGACGCTGAGCTCAGGTGGGCGGAGCTTCAGCGGGAATATGATTGACAGCTGAACGTGTGTTTTCAGCATGCAGTGTGCTCTCTCTCATTTTTAGCAAATGTTGTTTGTAATTCCATGCATGCTAATTATGCTTTACAAATATATAATTGAAAAACCTAAAATGCATTTTTGCATTAAGCAGATGCTTTTAACCAAAATATTATATGCATATTGCATTCAAGTTACATACGGATTGTATCGGTTAACGCATTGACGTCACATTGAACCGTGACGTTGCTAGTTCCTGTTTGAGCTACTTTGCAATATGTTTATTGTGCTGCATCATTTATTTTGAATGCATTAAATTACAAAATGCACAGGATAAGACCAGATGGAAAACTGTATCCCACAATAAACTGCACACAACTTGACTTTCCATTTCTATTGTGACAAACACATGCATTAAAAAGAACAATTCATTGCAGTTTCTTCTTGATTATTGGAAAATAAAAAAAGTTACATTTCTACACAAATTGGGTTAAAAAATGCATTAAAAAACATTTCTGAGTTAATAGATGCATGGATGTTATTTTTCTCAAAGAGTTGTGGTTATTTTTACCGCTATTGTTTACATGCACACCTGGGTCAAAGTGAAATAGATGAGATTAAAGAGTTTTCATGCATGTCTAATCACAATATTGTGTTAATCCCATAATGAGGGTCATGTAAACGTAGTCAGCTGTTTGAAATGATTATTGTTGCGTACTTGTTCACATACTATTGTTTTTAAGAAATAGTTGTCAGTAATATGCAATAATCAGTGCACTTGTATTCTATTCAAACCTTGTATTTTCTGTTGTAAGATTTGTATTTCACAGTTTTGTCTTCGTCTTGTCTCTCAGGAATCATTTCTACCAGTTCGGCGAGATCCGTACGATCACGTTGGTTGAGAGACAGCAGTGTGCGTTTGTTCAGTTCGTCACTCGACAGGGTGCAGAGCTCGCCGTGGAGAAGTCCTTCAACAAGCTCATCATTAACGGGCTCCGGCTCGTGGTGAAGTGGGGCCGCGCTCCGGCTGGGAAAGGGCCACGGGTCACGGAGGGCTTCAGTGAGACGGGCACCAGACTACAGCCAGTGCCGGGTCTCCCCACGAGTATGTGTGTGTGTGTGTGTGTGTGTGTGTGTGTTACTGGCATATACAGTGCTTAGCATAAGCGAACACACCCATGCTAAAGTTGACTAAAAAGAGGAATTAAAAAGTATCTTTTGGAAATTGATCTTAATGCCTTAATTAAAAAAAATTGGAAAAATACAACCTTTAAGGACACCAGTTTTCTTTGTGAATGAATAATGCATCGTAAATAAATAAATGTTCTTCCTTAAAATACAGTGTGCATAAGTCAGTACACCTCTATGTTAAATTCCCATAGAGACTGGTGGATTTTTATTTTTAACAGCCAGTTATTTCATGGACCATGAAAAAATGTCTGGGTCATAATTTGCAACCAATTATTTTACATTTTATTATTTTATTTTAGAATGCATTATGACCCAGAATTTTTTTTTTTAAATGAATCATACATGTATATACCATTATAGCTTCTTGTGCATATTTGCATTTTATTTTATTTTAATTAAAACAATTTCTGGGTCATATTGCACCCCAAATATGTACATAAATAAAGTAAAAATAAATTAAACAAATATTTTTATTTTGTTTTTGGGAATGCAATTTGACCCATTTTTTTCATATAAAGAAAATAAATTAAATAAATATTTTTATTTTATTTGTGGGGATGCAAAATGACCCAACATTTTTTTCCACATATAAAGAAAACAAAAATAAATGAAATAAATATTTGTATTTTATTTTTGGAGATGCAAAATGACCCAAACATTTTTTTTCATATATAAAGAAAATAAAAATAAATATTTTGTTTTTGGGAATGCAATGATTCGAACCTTTTTTCAAATGATTTACCCACTTATGATAATAAACAATATTCCCTATTTATTGTGATTAATTGTATATATTTTTATAATTACATTTATTTTTTGAACATTAGTGTCTTTTGTCATATTGCTGTTACTTTGCATCGTGACTAACATGATATAACCATGGTAAAATGACTGTAATGTGTGTTGTGAATATATCATGTGTGTATTGCAGCTGTACCGCCGCCGTCTGCTCTAGAGGAGGAAGCGTCCGCCAACTATTTTAACCTGGACCCGAGCATCTCTCCTGCGCTCATGAACAGCAGTACACACTTCACACCCGGTACACACTTCATCTCTACTCAAACCCTGCATGTTTACACACCTAAAGTAGGCTTCATTTTCTTTATGCAAAATGTGCTTTTTATATAATACAACCAGTGCTGTTATTGTTAACAGAAATTAAAATTATTGAATAACATTTACAAATAATATGCCTTTGCATTTTGACATTTTCATGAAAATTTAACCCATTTCCCCTAAATTGTAATTACTGTTGTGCAAAAAAAAACTCTTTTTCCACATTAGAGTGATCAATTGTTTGCATTACAGTAGGTAACTGAGAATTTGGCTGAATAATTAATGTTTTGTAAACAAAAATTTTATGAGCCTTAAAGGATTAGTTCACTTTAAAAAAAAACTTTAGCTGATAATTTACTCGCCCCCATGTCATCCAAGATGTCCATGTCTTTCTTTCTTCAGTCGAAAAGAAATGAAGGTTTTTGATGAAAACATTCCAGGATTTTTCTCCATATAATGGACTTCAATGGGACCCAAACGGTTCAAGGTCCAAATGACAGTTTCAGTGCAGCTTCAAAGGGCTTTAAACGACACCAGACGATGAATAAAGGCCATTGCACACCGAGTCCGAAATTCGCATCCGAAATTTTCGCACGTTAAAAAAAAAAAATCGACCTCACGTTATGTCAATCAGGCCTGCACACTGCCTCCGAAACTTTCGTCCGTCATAAAAAAAATCGGATCAGGTTCGATTTTCTGCGTTTTTCGCATCCACAGCCAGCATTTTGAGAGGTTTTTTGACTATTCAGACCCACCGTACAAGCGAACGACACAATCCAGAATGGCATCTGACAAGTTGATACACTTCGTCTCGCAGCACAAAGTACTGTATGATAAACAAACCATACAGCTGTTCTGTATGCCCAGCGTTTCTGCCGGCCGTTGTGTGTGTGTGTGTGTGTGTGTGTGTGTGTGTGTGTGTGTGTGTGTGTGTGTGTGTGTGCGCGTGTTTGTGTTTGTGTGTGTGTGTGTGTGTGTGTGTGTGTGTGTGTGTGTGTGTGTGTCTTTTTTGGTGGTCTTCTTTTTAATATGTGGCTCCAGTATCGCTAGCAAAGCATCAAACTGTTCCATTGACATTCTGAGGTAAATTTTGAATCGCTCGGGATAATTGCGCAACTCCTTGATGAGCTGAAACTCTCCTTCCTCTCGGCACAAGATTGGATGGACCCTCTTTCTTCTTTTTCTCTTTTAAAGAAGAGAGAGGGCAACAAAATCATCCTCACTGCTTGACGAATCCATTTTGTATTTTTTGCGTTTTTTTCCGCAAAGGTTTCATAAATACGCATCGGACTCAGTGTGCAAGGTTTCTGTGCGTGACGAATTTTTAGGCTGATGAACACGAAAAAACGCATACGAAAAATTCGGACTCAGTGTGCAATGGCCTTAAGGGTCTTATCTAGCCAAACCATCGCTCATTTCAAAAATAAATAAAAAAGTTTTATAAGCACAAATGCTCACCTTGCTCTGTTCTGTGATGCACGTTCATGTGACGTCACGTGATACGCAATTATGTTGAGACTCTCCTGATCGAACTCGTTCATCAAAATTAATTAATCTTTTTTCGAGTCATTTCGTTCAAGTGTCTTTAAACGTTATACTTCTAACCGCCAAATTCCCCGAACACATCCACCTATGCAATCTTGATAATATTCTGAATAAAGAAATCATTATAATGCAGTCAAAAATAATTTACAGGGAACATAAATAATTAATTTACCTTCCGAGTCTTTCGTTCATTTATCACGTGACAGACGCAATGAACGGATCGTTCATGAATGACCCATCACTAGAACAGAGTCATCACAGAACAGAGCAAGGCGAGCATTTGTGCTTATAAAACTTCAACTTTGTTATTTATTTTTGAAATGAGCGATGGTTTGGCTAGATAAGACCCTTAAGGGGGTCGCACACCGGACGCGCAGCTCGGCGCCGCGCCACGCAGCGCCAGGTCTTTTAAATTCGAACACATTATTCTCTATGAGAGTAGGCTACACACACCGGCGGCGCCTTTCGGCGTCTGTCCGCGGCGCCCAGCAACGGCTCTGGACCGTGTTCAAAATCCTGCAGCGCCACACGGCGCCATTTACATAGTTATATATTAAATTTACATTTATGTGTCTCAAATAGTAGTAATGTATATACGGACTTAGCCCTGTGCTGGAATATACATTTAGTTTTATATTTATTTAAAGAAATCAGAAAATTGCTGATGTTATCAGATCTTCAGGTGAGAGTTGTCCTAGACGTGGCGCGGCGTGGCGCTGAGCTGCGCGTTCGGTGTGCGACCAGCTTTATTCATCGTCTGGTGTCGTTTAAAGCCCTTTGAAGCTGCACTGAAACTGTCATTTGGACCTTGAACCGTTTGGGTCCCATTGAAGTCCATTATATGGAGAAAAATCCTGGAATGTTTTCATCAAAAACCTTCATTTCTTTTCGACTGAAGAAAGAAAGACACGGACATCTTGGATGACATGGAGGTGAGTAAATTATCAGCAAAAGTTTTTTTTTAAAGTGAACTAATCCTTTAAATAGGCTTCATTTTCTATATGCAAAATGCTCTTTTTATATAATACAACCAGTGCTGTTATTATTAACGGAAATTAAAATGATAGCCCCAAAATGGCTCTTGAATGGTTTTAAAACGGTTTTAAAACTGTTTAAAACAGTCTGGTTGTGGTTTCAGGTTTTGTGCCTCCCATGACTCGACCCATGGGTCCTCCTCCTCCACCTCCTCCGATGGGCCTGAGACCTCCAGGACACATCCATTACCCTTCCCAGGATCCTCAGCGCATGGGTGCGCATGCTGCCGTCCGCCACAGCAACTGATGAACTGTGACGGTGATGTCATCAGAGGGTGGAGTCTAACCCGTGACATCACACTGAGTGATTGACAGGAGCACTATGGGAGTGGCAGGACTGGTATGGTAGTGTGATTGGGCGCTGCTGTTGTAAATGCAGTTGTGTTACAATCATGTCCCAGTCACATGGTATTTACAAACAAAGCTCACCTGTGCTGTTAAAGTTTACACTCTCTCTGCCTTCTGGTTACTGTAAGCTGCTGTATATGTGAGACATCGTCATGCTGAATCTGTGAGCTTTTTGTCTAGAAGATACGACTCACAGTGAGTTTGCATTGAAAACGAAGCACTGTTTACAAATATGCAATTTGACATTTTCATCAAAATGTAACCCGTTTCCCCCCCAAATTGTAATGCAAAAAACTGTTATGCAAAAAATATTTTTTTTCCACATTAGTTATATATAACTCTATAATTTTTTTATAGTGTTATATTTTTTCCATATTAGAGTTATAATTTTTTCCACATTAGTTATCTTGTTGCATTACAGTAGATAACTGAGAATTTGGGTTGATAATTAATGTTTAGTTAGTGCTTTTCATGCCCAAAAAATATATATTTATGGTCCTAAAGTAGGCTTCATTTTCTTTTTTGCAAAATGTGCTTTTTTTATTTGAGGGTGATTGTGAGATTCACACACACACACACACACACACACACACACACACACACACACACACACACACACACACACACACACACACACACACACACACACACACACACACACACACACATTTCAGTCTTGCATCTAGAGATTTAACAAGCATAAATACTGTGTCAAGGATGCAACTTTATTTAAAAACATGAGATGTCTTGCATCAAAGAAAAAAAAATTTTTTTGTTTGTCTGATGATTATTGGTTTATTTTGCAATGAAACATTTTTTAATGAACTGTCAGTTCAGTGCTTTTCATTTGTTGTAACATGAAAAAAAAACAGGAATTCAAAAACAATTGAAAGAACCTACGGTTACCATTTTCTTTGGTGAACATTAAACTATCAGTCATTAAATGTAGCGTCTTCTGTTTTTAAGAAACACAGCGGCCCATAAAGTATTCAGACAGTGTTGCATTAGAGACAAAATATCAACGCATGTCATTTATTTGAAGAAAGATGCACAAACATAATTACAAGCAAAAACATTTGACAAAAAGTTTAATATTTGATATTTAGTCCTCTAATGCAATGTTAAATGCACATTTTCCATGTGCCTAAAGTGTCTAAATACATTTTAGGGCCAATTTAAATGTTTTAAATGTACAATATTTGCATGAAATGCCAGTAATTCTAAATCATTGACTCTTATTGTATAGATGTGTTAATGTGTTCTAGGAGAGCAAGCAAGACTTCCCTCATCCATCATTGAGCTAAAACATCTCCTCATCCTGATCATCGTTGTCATGATGTTTAATTTTGGTTTTAAGATGCTCTCGTCTGGCATTTCACCTGCGGGGAAGTTAATGGGACGGTCTGAAAGTGCAAAGCGCAGGTGTGTACGGCGCGGCGTCTCCTCCTCTAATGTTCCGGCTGTGGGTCAGCGTGGCGCTCACAGGTCGGTGGACTCGGGCGAGTATCCGACGCCCCATCCTCGCGGCGCTCTGTTGAAGTTGCGTCGTTTGGATATGGTGGCCAAGGTCATGCCAGGAAGATTTTGAGTCTCCAGAGTTTCAAACCCAATAACAGGAATCACTCTCTGACTGCGCACAGGACCTCCAAAAGGCACCGCGGCTCTAAAAGAAAAACCGATGAAGACTTGAATCTGAAAGGCTATATCTGAATTAAAGGGATAGTTCACCCCAAAACTCTGTCAGTAATTACTCTCCCTCATGTTGTTCAAGCCCGTAAGACTTTCGTTCATCTTCAGAACACAAATGAAGATATTTGTGAATAAATCTGAGAGCTGGATCACTCCTCCATAGGTCATCACACACACACGACCAGCGTCGGCCAATAGTGAGCCTCCGTGTGACGTTCAACACAGAAGTGCTGCGCTGTTACACTACGTGAACTCACTCGAGGCCGACAGAGGAGGAAATTAATACTTGAATAAAGTCGTTATTTTTGTCTTTTTTTGCGCTCAAAAAATATTCTCGTCGCTTGATAAACTCTAGATTGAGTCACTGTAGTCACTTGGACTATTTTAACGATTTCTTTAATAACTTTTCTGGGCCGGCAAGTTTCAATCCCTTAGAAGCCTATGGAGGAGTGACCCAGCTCTCAGATTTAATCACTAATATCTTCATTTGTGTTCTGAAGATGAACGAAAGTCTTACGGGGTTGAACAACATGAGGGAGAGTAATTACTGACAGAATTTGCATTTTGGGGTGAACTATCCCTTTAATTTCAGATACATTTGAATACAGTGTTTTCAATTCAAAACTCCCTCTGTCGCTCCACACTAAATCATCTCCTGCGCATGCGTAACACAGAATGAAAGCTCTCTGAGGTGATACCCGAGAAACCAGAAGTAATAGAAGTTCTCTGCTATTCTTCTGGCACGGTTATTTTATTAGCAAAATATGCCGCCACTCACTGGTTCATCCAGGTCGCTCACAATTGCCATTCATCGTATTAGTCCAGTCATTTAATGTAAAAAGGTTGATCCCATATCTGCAATAATAATTAATAAAGGCTGGTTTCTAAAGTACTTCTGCATTAATGCTCATGGGTAGCCTAAATGTGTTCCATTCAGACCTTAACATTAATTTTTTTACTGTAAGATGTCAACAAGATTCAAGAAGACATTTTTACCTGCTATACCCAATGTTCAGATCTGTTTGGGTATTTATGCAAATTAGCACATACGTAATTAGATTATGCACCATGTTAACAATTTAAAAAAACTTGTAATACATTTTTTGTTAGTCTTGATGCAAGTAATCAACTCAGTAATTTTCATTTTGATATTTAAAGGTTAAATTTTTACCCTATTTACGTGAGAAAAGGAATCAATATGCGTATGAATATGCTATTTGTTGTTAGTTTTTCCCCTAATGGGATTCTTGGGGGCTTTTTTTCCTTATTCAGGACACAAAATCAGTTGAGTTTGCTTCTGTTGCAATGTGTCAAAGGTTGACCCCCATTTTGGCTTTAAATGACTGGACTATATGGCCTAAAACGCAGTTGTCATCATGTTTTGCTGCAGGACAGCAATTTTTTTAAAATACCTCTGTTTTCACAATCCACACTACAATGTGAAAAAACCCGTTTTTCTTCAGGATTTCTTCAGAAACCGTTTTTTGCAGGACAAAAATGCCAAATATGTGGCATTTAAAATGAAATAAAAATGACAAATATGTGGAAGGAAGGCCAAAACAGAGAGAAAAAGCGTTTTCAAATGTATCCAGATTAGTTTAAACATCCATAATGAGACATATTTCATAAGTATACAAAGAGATTGAATGGTTTTATCCATCAGGGCCCGTATTCATAAAGATTCTAAGAATCCTCTCAGAAAACTCCTAATTTAGCTTTAAATCTTTTATGTAGGAGTCTTAGCTTAAGAGCGATTCGGGACCGATCTGAGAGGAAAAGACAAAAGCGTTCATCTTAGTGAGGAGGCGGGGCTTAACCCGTTGCTATTTATGACACAATCTTATGAAGACTGTGATTGGTTGGTTGTCCAAGAAGGAAAAAAAAAGAGTGATTTTAAGTATAGGGTCTATTCTAAGCCTTTACTTTGAAATAACATGCGTAATTTTTCCTATTTGACCGTTCTCATAGACACACACACACATTATATATGTGTATATAAATCATTTATTTATTTATTTACCATGCTGTTAATTTCCTATAAGGTATTTGATTGGCTTAGAATAATCATAAGATAATTAGATCAGTCACAAACATGATCTAATCTATAGCGTGTTATTAACTCACTGTCATCTTATCGTCTGCAACACATTTCTTCTCCTCTTCATCTTTCTGCCATTTTCTCCTCTGCTAAAGAAACTCTTAAAGTCCTCGTCCGCTTCTAACAATGTTGACCTTCAGACCTCTTTTAAGGGTTAAGATGCTTTCTGAATTACTTTTGTCTTTACTAGGATTTTTTCTTTAATTTTAAGAGTAAACGCCCACATTTTTCTTAGAATTAGTAGCTACTCTTCCCATTAAGATTCTTTATGAATACGGGCCCTGGTCTTGATGGCATAAAGTGGGCATTCAATACAAGAGCTTATCTGAAACACAACTGCATTAAGTTTCGGGAAACTGCATGTAATTTTGTCCAAAACTCAGTTAATGCACCCAGACCTCCACCTCAGGATATTCCTGGCTCTGGATTGGACTCAACCTGGTGACGCAACTCTAGTTTGTATCCGAGATCCTCCCGTGTGCCAGCGGCTCCTTAAATAGTTCCTCAGTCATTCGCTCCTCTGTGGATCTCGTTTCAAATGGAAAGACGCAATGGAAACATCGACGCTCTCTTATGTGCACTTCATAATTTGATAGGGTGGATTAGTTGGGTCTGTTTAAGTAATCATCACGCATGTGCCAAAACCTCTCAGTGACCCTCAAGGCCGCTTCTCGGATCATGTTTTGCCTCCGTTTTATGATCCCGTGGAGAATGGACTTAATCCCTCCCAAATAAAGAAGTTGTTGTTGGGGAATCCCAATCCTACGTGGATGTCCCAACCCTACATGGGCGTACACGTTATTGTGATTGATGCACCACTTTCTTTTTTGTTTCAGCCATCCAATAGGTTTTCAATCAGATTTGCACTCTCACAACTCCGTTCCTTCAGTGAGTGGAAGTAATGTGCAAATTAAAGTCGATTGGTAGGCACGATAAGCGCATGTGGGTGACATAAGTTTGAATGTGCCCTGCATTATTATATTCTTTTTTCATTATTTTTACACTTACATTTATGTACTTAGCAGGCGCTTTTATCCAAAGCACTTACAAATGACTTGCATATATTTTTACTTACCTTTACCCCATCATTATCTGCAATTATGTACAGTATCTTGCGATCCTTAAAATGGCCGACTAGGGAGCTGATTGAGACACATATCCTTAGTTTTTCATAATTATATGAAGACGAGATGGGAAAATATGAGACAGTAAGAAAAAATATATTTCAATGCTTTTGCGCTCTCCTGAGAAACTTTGCGTCCATTGGCAAAACTTCTGAGTTCTTTGTGAGCGAACGCAAGGTTTCTCAGGAAATGCAAAAATATTGAAATAAAATTTTCTTTCCATAACCATGTTTATTTAGAGGCTCCGTGTTATTATCATTATTCAGGGCTTGACATAACACTATCACTAATACTAGCCACCTTGGTGGGTTAAATTTTTATTTAGGCTATATACATTTTTCAATTTTAGTCTTTTAAAAAAATCATCTGAAATAATAAACTATGTGCAATGTAGTGTTATCAAAAATATCGATTTTTCAATACAGATACTGAAATATCTGAAACGCTCCGACATCGAGTAACACACAAACCCGCCTCTCCTCACTCACTCGATGGATCTCCGGATGAATATTGTTGCTGTTACAGGGCCCGAATTGCACATAATTTTACTCATTGCTGCAGATTTTGTGCTCAAACACCCAAAGTGCAGCATAAAAAGCCGCCTCTCAGTACTAAATTGAGTATTTTTCACGGTTTATTACGCTTAAACAGTCAAACACACACAAAAACAAGTCAGAATGCTGTTCATGTAACAGTTGAGAAAGAAAACGCAGGTGTAACAGTATAATGGATCCCTCAGGTCTTAAAGTGACAATAGCCTAATATACCACATTTAAAAAATATCTATATGGCAGTTTTCCCCCATGGTATTGATGTCAAAATTGTGGCTAGTGTAAATGCTGAGTGGCTATTAACTTTGGAAAACCATTAGCCACAGTGGCTGGTGAGCAAAAAAGTTAATCCTAATTATGATTTAACAAAGCATTTGTGGAGAAAATTATTATAGGACTAGTTTAGGACTACTGTGTTCGAAATGGCATACTTCCCTACTATATAGTAGGCGAAAAACAGTATGTGACAAAATAAGTATGTCTGAATTCACATTAGTGTGCATATAATGGACACTTTTGCTGTGTCCCAATTCGCATACTATCCGTCCTAAATAGTATTCGAAAATAGAATTAGTACGTCCCAAATCGTAGTATGTTGAAATTAGTGTTTCAAAGATACCCGGATGGTCTATTATTTCCGGTCAGAAGTGTAGATCGATGCACACGCTAGCGGCTGATATTACCCACAACCCATTGCACGTTGGACGAGGATTCGGATAGAACCAAGGGGGTAATCCATCAGCCGGAAGTTGAAGCTGCCTCCGGGCACCGCCATTGTAGCTGGCTATCACCTGCTGTTAGCATCCCATTGACTCCCATTCATTTTGGGATCACTTTGACAGCGAATAACTTTACATCTGAGGCGTCCAAAGACTCCATTTGTCCATTATTTATTTCTAAAGAAACACGACAATGTATTAAATGCTCCATTACTTTGTATCTTACATTATGGCCCCGTACAAGCCGTTTTTGTACAAATAGGCTAACGATTGCGTCATAACACGCGACTCTCTGTCGCGCAGAAGAGACATTTACCGTAAAGACAGAAGTAGAAGCTCGCGCGTAATCGGGGGACGTGGAGACATAAAGTCAAGGTAGAAGCCCATAGAGAGTCATAAAGTTGCTGCGAGCTCATGAACAGTTAATACTCACGATCTCCGGCTCTGCAAGATTCGGAAGGGAATGATTCAGATTCCTCTTGGCACAGCTACTAGAAGACGTACAACTGTCAGTCAGGTTGCTCACGTCGTCAAGCTCAGTTTGAGCATGGGCAGTACGCTTGGCTATCAGGAAGTAAGTGCCCATGTTGGGCTTCAACTCTCTCCATTGAAATCAACGGGGTCGCTGTGTCCATTTCTTTTACTGTCTATGGTTAGAACTACAAACACGAGTGAAAAGTGTTAAAAAACTACAGACATGGAGAACGCGTGAGTCCGGCGGTTATGTAGAGAGGTTTAGATAAAGAGGTTTGAGTGATTCATTATCAGTATCTAACCTGACGAAAATGAATTTATTCAATGTTGTCCTCAGTATATTGCATCTGCAGCAGCATTGTGAACTTTTGTAAAGATACGTTTAGCCATTACCTTAAATGCATCATTATATTCAAATTGCAAACACAAGGAGAGTATCCGCATGAAAGACCCATGACTGGCAGATGAACGTGCTCTCCGAAACGGTAGGAAATGATAATTCGATTAAATGGAGGATTTTAACTGTGACAAGATGATTGACAGGTCAGTTTGGGTCAGGATGCACGTAGCACGCGACAGATCTGTCCGTGTCCCAAAAGCTTGCCTACTCGCTAGCTACACACTCAAAAGTATGTACTTTTTCTTCACAAAAAGAGTACATACTTTTAGGGCGTAGTATAAGTAAGCGAATTGGGACGCAGCACTTGTCTTTCCTATCCATTGAGGCCATGGGAGAGGATTTATGAATGGCAGTGAAGCGACACAACTGACGCTGGTAGGTCACATGATAATGATAACATGGAGAATGTAGTCCAGAAGGACACGTTTTTAGCGGTCGTGAAGTAATTACTTATTCAAAATAAGAACCTACTCAAGAGAGTAAGCGATTTAGGACAGTTGTTTTGTACTCTTACCTGTTAAAGCACCTGTAGTTCGCTGGCGGGAGTTTCTGTGGTGGTTGAGGAGGTATCTGAGTGTTGAGCTCTTCATTTTCTCCCAGGGCTTCTTGCCACGGTGAACAATAAGACTTCGGGATCACCGTGGCGTTGAATTTCTCCCGAGGGATCTCTCTTAACGGTCCTGAGTAGCCTAAAAGGATAGGATGGTGCTTGGTGATTCATAGAGCCAATAATAGAGGAGCTTTGCTGTCCTGAAGCACATTCTAGCATGCTACAATGTTTAACTCATAGGGTTCGCACAGGCTAGCACGCAAACGCATTAGCGGATATTATTCGGACTGTTCAGGGGAAACTGGCAGATAAGGAGACGGAAACAGGAGATGGATGTTTATTAAGGGATCCACAGACGGAGAAGAACATTAGACAGAGTTAATTAGCGGCAGAGACGACGAGCTAATATCAGCTCATCAGATACTGTATGTGAAGAAGCTGCTGTCAAAGACGTCAGAAGTATACAAGCATATTCCTCTTGCGCACTGCAAAATCATTTTCTGAACGACTAGCTCTGTTTGATTTCCAGTTAAAAGTCACTGAAGCAAGATAAATGTACTTGAGAAACACCACTACATAATATATTAATTCCAAATATGCTTTTAAAAATAATTTAATTTTTTTAAACTTTTTTTATTATTTGAATGTTTGTATGTAGCCTACATATTAAAATGTTTTAATAGATTCATAGATTGTGTGGTATTTTATTATTTATATTATTCTAGTATTTATAATATAGTATTTGAGATTTTTAATTAGCTTTTTATATTTTCAGTTTTATTTTGTTTTAGTAATATTGTTAAGTACTTTTGTCTTTTTTTAAAGAAAACAAATTCTATATAGCTTAATTTAAAATGTTACATTCAACTTTAACCCTATTTATTTGTTTGTTTTACTTAACCTTTATTTAACTCACATAAATTTATTTAGTTCTCAAGTAGCCTACATTTATATATATATATATATATATATATATATTTTACTGTAGAGCCTAAAAAAATGTGCTGACTTTGAATCAGGTTTATTAACAACTTAATAATCATAGTGAGACAATTTAACATCTAGCCTATATGATTCACATTATCTTACTGCCATTTTTCTAAGGTATTTGGGTGGTTGCTAAGGTGTTGCTAAGCAGCTGATAAGTATTTAGTGTGGTTTTTGTTTCATTGCTATGTGTCTGCTGGGATATCCTGAATGAATAGTTATCACAGGATATTTTTAGATTCAGGTTTGCTCAAGTCACTAACCATGCGCTTAAACAACAGTCGAATTTAGTTTGTGTTATGTGATATAATGTGATTTATCCAAACTCATTAAATGTGTTTGATATGTATATATCGGTCAGTACCTGGTGCGAGGATGTTTGGGCTTCCTTTCTTGGCCACCGTGTTCTTCAGGCTCGTGACGAGACTGTGTTTCCCAGACACCGGATACAGCAGGTTTTCTTTCCCTCCCTGCATGTCTGTCATCATGTAGTTCTGGTTCTGGATCTGATTCTGATCCATATCGTTCTGTTGGAAGTTCGTTCAATGTCTTGTAAAGCATGAATGTGTGACCTTTAACCTTATGGACTGGGAAAACGTGTTTCTAATGGCCCCTAACTAAGGCTATTTTTTGATGACATCACTCTGCACTTCAGCTTCTCATCAGAGTTTCTGTCCAATCAAAATGCTCTCTCTGAAGCCCCGCCCCCTACATTATAAATAGACGCTGAATCTGCAGCTGAAACTGGTCAATATTACGGTACAGTTTTCATTAAATATGTTTCATTTTACTTAAGCTTTATTTGAATTACCATAAACTATCTTTAACAGTTTTAGTTAAGAATAACAACACTGGTTTCAAGTAACAATTATCTTGTTTTTTGACATTTTAACGAAAATGCATATTTTATTTCAGGGAAAATGTACCTGTGTTATAATGCAATTTTTTTATGGTTTTAGTCCAAGTTAACGATTATAACCCCGGTAATAAATTGTGGTGCATAACTCATATCTTTATCCTAAAGCATAAAGCAGGAGTGCTTTTTGGTCGATCTGATCACAAGACATTTTAAAGCATTTTCTGGCGCATAATGTGACGTTTGAGAACCTACAACAACCAGAAATCGCTACTTTTTAGAAATAATCGTTTTCTGTGATAAAACAGGGGTTTCGTGTAAATGAGAGGCCAAACCACAGGGAATTATCCCTTCCTGTAAACGGGGCATTAGTGATCCGATCAATCAAAACACATCTTAATACAGCTGTAAACAGGGCTTAGTAATCAGACTTATGCCTCTCTTCTGTAGTGTTGTGGTGTAATCCAAACTTTTCTCCTATAAATGGCATGAATTTCTTTAAAGTAGTGTCTCTACGTATATGCCGGTGTGAGCGTCTCCTGAGTTCTCCAACGTGTATCTCTCCACTCTCCTCTGACGCTCCTGGAACATGATGGATCCTCTGTTGCTGTTCAGGTTCAACTCCTCCATCATCACATCCTTAGGAACGCTGATCTTCTTCCCCAGGTTCAGACCTACACACACACACACACACACACACACACACACACACACACACACACACACACACACACACACACACACACACACACACACACACACACACACACACAGACACAGACACAGACACACACACACACACACACACACACACACACACACACAAGATCATAGTGAGTTTCTTCAACTTCTAGTGTTTTATATAGACCACCGTTCAAAAGTTTGGGGTCAGCAAGAGTTTTGAAAGAATTAAAGATTTCTATTTCAAATAAATGCTGCTCTTTTGAACCTTGTTATTTTATTTTTTATCATAGAATCATGACAAAAAAAGTTTCCTTAAAAAAATCTGGAGCAGCACAATCGTTTTCATCATTGATAATAATCATAAATGTGCTTGAGCTGCAAATCATCATATTACAATGATTTCTGAAGGATATGAGGACTGGAGTAAATTCAGTTTTACATCACATGAATATATTACGTTTTCTAATAATACAGTGACATGCAGATATTTGTAAGTGGGGTTTGGCTGTCCAAATACATATTTAGGGCCGCTCTTTATATATCTTCTTCCGGGTTCAAGAACAGTGTTTTGTGACTGATGGCATTGTAATGGTCTCTGGGTTGGTATGTCGCGGCGGCTGTCGTGTTTGCTGTGTTATGAATGTAACTAACAGTGATGATTATTATTAGACAGAAATGGACTCGCCCTAAAGTGAGAAACCTCTCCATGTGGGACTCAGCTGAGCTGGAGCTGCTGGGATGCTAATGTTCCTCTGAAGTGTTGGACAGTGTTCAGGAATGTTGGATGTGGAGATTGTCCTCTGTTTAAATCACTCTGTGACTGAGGGAGAATCTCTCAGATCTGTTCCTGCTCCTGTCAATCAACTCTGAGTCTCTGAGTCTCAGCACGACTGAAGCCCATCCAGAATGACCATAAGAAATCTCTCATTATTTATTAGGATATGTCATTGGGGTTATATAAGTGTAGTCAAAGTGAAGGAATGTGTGTTTTTGTCTATAGGGCTTCATCCGAGTGTGTGTGTGTGTGTGTGTGTGTGTGTGTGTGTGTCGTACCTCCCTTTGCCTCTCTGCTCAGGATCATGGTGTGTGTGTGTGTGTGTGTCTGTCTGTGTGTCTGTGTGTGTCGTACCTCCCTTTGCCTCTCTGCTCAGGATCATGGTGTGTGTGTGTGTGTGTGTGTGTGTGTGTGTGTGTGTGTGTGTGTGTGTGTGTGTGTGTGTGTGTGTGTGTGTGTGTCTGTGTGTGTCGTACCTCCCTTTGCCTCTCTGCTCAGGATCATTGTGTGTGTGTGTGTGTGTGTGTGTGTGTGTGTGTGTGTCTGTGTGTGTCGTACCTCCCTTTGCCTCTCTGCTCAGGATCATGGTGTGTGTGTGTGTGTGTGTGTGTGTGTGGTGTGTGTGTGTGTGTGTGTGTGTGGTGTGTGTGTGTGTGTGTGTGTGTCTGTGTGTGTCGTACCTCCCTTTGCCTCTCTGCTCAGGATCATGGTGTGTGTGTGTGTGTTGTGTGTGTGTGTGTGTGTGTGTGTGTGTGTGTGTACCTCCTTGCCTCTCTGTCAGGGTCATTGCGTGTGTGTGGTGTGTGTGTGTGTGTGTGTCGTACCTCCCTTTGCCTCTCTGCTCAGGATCATGGTGTGTGTTGTGTGTTGTGTCTGCTGTGTGTCTGTGTGTGTCGTACCTCCCTTTGCCTCTCTGCTCAGGATCATTGGTGTGTGTGTGTGTGTGTGTGTGTGTGTGTGTGTGTGTTGTGTGTGTGTACCTCCCTTTGCCTCTCTGCTCAGGATCATGGTGGTGTGTGTGTGTGTGTGTGTGTGTGTGTGGTGTGTGTCGTACCTCCCTTTGCCTCTCTGCTCAGGATCATGGTGTGTGTGTGTGTGTGTGTGGGGTTGTGTGTGTGTGTGTATGTGTGTGTGTGTGTCGGATATGTGTGTGTGTGTGTGTGTGTGTGTGTGGGTTGTGTGTTGTGTGTGTGGGGGTGTGTGTGTGTGTGTGTGTGTGTGTGTGTGTGTGTGTGTGTGTCGTACCTCCCTTTGCCTCTCAGCTCAGGATCATGTGTGTGTGTGTGTGGTGTGTGTGTGTGTGTGTGTGTGTGTGTGTGTGTGTGTGTGTCTGTGTGTCGTACCTCCCTTTGCCTCTCTGCTCAGGATCATGGTTGGGTGTGTGTGGTGTGTGTTTTTGTGTGGTGTGTCGTACCTCCCTTTGCCTCTCTGCTCAGGATCATGGTGTGTGTGTTGTTGTGTGGTGTGGTGTGTGTGTGTGTGTTGTGTGTGTGTGTGGGGTTCGTACCTCCCTTTGCCTCTCTGCTCAGGATCATGGCCTGCTGCTGTCTCTGTTTGGTGAGGTTATGATGTGCGTTCTGCATCTCGGTCTGCACACACACATCAACATCACTGTAGATGATTTGCATCCTGCTTTTCATAATAATAATAATAAAAATCATTATTATTATTATTTCTATAATATATTTAATACAAATATTATTATTGCTCTTAATATAAACAATAATATAACAACTATTATTTTGTATTATTATATAAATATTAAATGTAATAATAACAATAATAAAAATAATAGTTTTTATATTATCTGATACAGCATTAATTTCTACTCTAGTTGTGAACGCTTTTGTAATGAATTCCTCTGTTGTTGTAATTGTAACTTTTATTATATTTAAATATATTTAATTTCAATAATATATTTACAAATATTATATTCTAACAATAAAATTGTTATTATTATTATTAAAAATTATACAATTAAATTATAGTATTGCATAAAATTGTAACATCCCGTATATTTGACATTTTTAATTTAATAAAATATATATTCTAATAATAAAAAAAATCATCAAATAATACAATTATATAGTATTACAAAAAAAATGACTTGTGCATTGATGTTATTGTGTAGGTAAAAGCCAATAATAGTTGATAGTGTATTTTGAATATTTGACATAAACGGATCGGATGACATACAGTGTTTTCATATAAAGTAAACTATGCCCCTCAAAATCAACTCCAGGGGTTAATATCGGTCCCTAATGAAAGTTAATTACCGAGATATTAGAGTCTAAATAATAATTAATGCTTTTTGATCAAATCTTTTGACTGGAGATACTGTATGTTGTTTTTTTCATCGGAGCAATTGTAATAAAAAAGTTTATTTACATTTTTTTCCAACTCAGTTTAGTTAATCTGTTCTCAGAGAAGCTACAGGAAGAATTTTGTCATGCTAAAAATTCAGATTTTACAGATTTTAATGCACACAGCTGGCGTGCGGATTAAATGAACACACACACACACACACACACACACACTCGTCTAAATTCCTCGAACTCTGGCTTACCTGAGTGTGTGCTGGAGAAGATGATGTTGTGTGTCTTGGCTGAGCTCTCGAGTGTGTGTGAGAGTGTGTGTGAGAGGGTGAAGCTGCTTTCTATAGACTCACCGCCTGATGACATCATCGCTGCTAATTTAGCCAAACGACAAGAGCTAAATTGGCGAAGCATTTAGTCCCAGACGCGCACCTGCTAACCCCTCATAATAAAAACCTGATGCCGGTTTTGCTTGTGGAGCGCTCCACGCTGTGTGTGTGTTGTGTGACTGTGTGTATTTGTGTTCGTTGTCATGGGAGATTGACTGTTGCTCCTAAATTTCCATTTGCAAGAACAGTGACTATAAAAAATAAAGCTGTAAGCAGCAATTAAGGGGCCAAACACAAAAAAGGCACAATACGTCATGCCATCATGGCTGGGAGCATCAGACCATCTGCATTAATGAGATATTAAAGAATTATTAAGATGATTTCAGGCAAAAGGGGTAAAAAAACACATACAATCACTAGTAATGTGATTTAATTGATTATCACTTTTAACCAATAAGTGGCACTGTTACGAAATTAGTGTGGTGTGAGAGTGAGGTGAAATGAACGTCACGTACAAAAGTTTGGTGTCAATCTGCCAAAGCATTGCAGAGATACAGCCTCAGAGGCGTTTTGGTTTTTGTCTATCGACACAAAATCCATATATTTTTGTCAATTTTGGTGAAAATTAGACCAACAATTGAAAAAAACAAAATGGTGGACAGGAAGTTCGGCTGACTATGGCAAAATTGGTATCTATGTTCTCGGCATGACCCAGAGAAACTATAAAGACCAGTTTCATTACAAGAGATTATAATCAAAAGCTTTTTTTTTTTTTACATTTTATTATAACTTTTTACCACAAGATGGCGCTGCTTCAAAACATTTTGAGTTCCTTCAGGGCACGGTGCTGAAGACACATACCAAGTTTCCTAACAATACGGCAATACTTTAGTAAAATATAGCATTGTACGACAAAATTCAAAATGGCAGACACCCAAAATGGCCGATTTGGGAACATTTTTCATACCTCCTGACCACTAGGTGGCACTGTGCTGAAACTGTGCAGGTAGCCTCAGGTCATGGTTGTCATAACACACACCAAGTTTGGTCTGAATACCCTAAAGCGTTGTGGAGATATAACCTCATGTTCATTTTGGCGGACACTTCGTCAAATTCGTTAACGTGTTATTCGAGACCGGCTTGATGAATCAACTTGATTTGAACTTCTTTTTCAGCAAGGACAGAAGATGATCTGGTTCAATCTTCGTGAAAATCGAACAAATTAAAAATGTTAAAGGATTAGTTCACTTTTTAAAAAAAACTTTTGCTGATAATTTACTCACCCCCATGTCATCCAAGATGTCCATGTCTTTCTTTCTTCAGTCGAAAAGAAATTAAGGTTTTTGATGAAAACATTCCAGGATTTTTCTCCATATAATGGACTTCAATGGGACCCAAACGGTTCAAGGTCCAAATGACAGTTTCAGTGCAGCTTCAAAGGGCTTAAACGACACCAGACGATGAATAAGGTCTTATCTAGCCAAACCATCGCTCATTTCAAAAATAAATAAAAAAGTTTAAGTTTTATAAGCACAAATGCTCGCCTTGCTCTGTTCTGTGATGCACGTTCATGTGACGCTCGTTCGTGACCTTTTCAACGTAATTGGTATTACGTGACGTCACGCTACTTGGGTGGAGTGATTAGCTTGCAGCTCCTGAGAAGCCCGATGGTGAGGAGCAGAGAGTGTTGCGCTAATCCCTCCGCCTAAGTAGCAGTGCGTCGCCTTCTGAGAATATAGTTCCCAGTATGTATACGGTTAAAGTATGCCTGTGTCTCATATGACCTTGTTATTTGTACACACTGTGACTATACAAATCACAACATATAAATAGGAAAATGTTGGCGTTATTTTGTCACTTATTGGGAGCAGTATGCTAGCTGAAGCCATTTACTTCCAGTCTTTGTGCTAAGCTAGGCTAGCGGTGGATGCGTCAGATTACGGGACGCACGGAGATGAAAAGGTTATGTATGGACTTATCTAACTCTGGGGATACTGAGAATAAGCTAAAGTCCCAAAAAGTCGGCGTGTTCCTTTAAAAAAATAAATACGACCTCACTTATGTCAATCACGTTAACACACTGCCTACGAAACTTTCGTTCGTGGAAAAGAAATTCGGATCAGGTTCAATTTTTTGCGTTTTTCGCATCCGTAACAAGCATTTTAATCATGTTTTGACAATTCAGACCACCGAATGACGGATACGAAGGACCTTCAGACGGTGTTTCCCGCCGAGGGCCCGGATGAGGAACTGTGCCTGAAGGTGGCGCTCTCTCGGCTCAGACTGCAGTCTCTCAACAGTGTTTCCCGCCGAGGGCCCGGATGAGGAACTGCGCCTGAAGGTGGCGCTCTCTCGGTCTCAGACAGTGTTTCCCGCCAAGGGCCCTGATGAGGAACTGTGCCTGAAGGTGGCGCTCTCTCGGCTCAGACTGCAGTCTCTCAGACAGTGTTTCCCGCCGAGGGCCCGATGAGGAACTGCGCCTGAAGGTGGCGCTCTCTCGGCTCAGACAGTGTTTCCCGCGAGGGCCCTGATGAGGAACTGCGCCTGAAGGTGGCGCTCTCTCGGCTCAGACTGCAGTCTCTCAGACATTGTTTCCCGTCGAGGGCCCAGATGAGGAACTGCGCCTGAAGGTGGCGCTCTCCTCGGCTCAGACTGCAGTCTCAGACAGTGTTTCCCGCCGAGGGCCCGGATGAGGAACTGCACCTGAAGGTGGCGCTCTCTCGGCTCAGACTGCAGTCTCTCAGACGGTGTTTCCCACCGAGGGCCCGGATGAGGAACTGCGTCTGAAGGTGGCGCTCTCTCGGCTCAGACTGCAGTCTCTCAGACGGTGTTTCCCACCGAGGGCCCGGATGAGAAACTGCGCTGAAGTGGCGCTCTCTCGGCTCAGACTGCAGTCTCTCTCGGCTCAACGGTGTTTCCCGCCGAGGGCCTGATGAGGAACTGCGCCTGAAGGTGGCGCTCTCTCGGTCTCAGACAGTGTTTCCCGCCAAGGGCCCTGATGAGGAACTGTGGCTGAAGGTGGCGCTCTCTTGCTCAGACTGCAGTCTCTCAGACAGTGTTTCCCGCCGAGGGCCCGGATGAGGAACTGCGCCTGAAGGTGGCGCTCTCTCGGCTCAGACTGCAGTCTCTCAGACAGTGTTTCCCGCCGAGGGCCCTGATGAGGAACTGCGCCTGAAGGTGGCGCTCTCTTCGGTCTCAGACAGTGTTTCCCACCAAGGGCCCTGATGAGGAACTGTGCCTGAAGGTGGCGCTCTCTCGGCTCAGACTGCAGTCTCTCAGACAGTTTTCCGCCAAGGGCCCGGATGAGGAACTGCGCCTGAAGGTGGCGCTCTCTCGGCTCATACTGCAGTCCTCAGACAGTGTTTCCCGCTCGAGGGCCCAGATGAGGAACTGTGCCTGAAGGTGGCGCTCTCTCGGCTCAGACGGTGTTTCCCGCCGAGGGCCCGGATGAGGAACTGCGCCTGAAGGTGGCGCTCTCTCGGCTCAGACAGTGTTTCCCGCCGAGGGCCCGAATGAGGAACTGCGCCTGAAGGTGGCGCTCTCTCGGCTCAGACGGTGTTTCCCGCCAAGGGCCCGGATGAGGAACTGCGCCTGAAGGTGGCGCTCTCTCGGCTCAGACGGTGTTTCCCGCCAAGGGCCCGGATGAGGAACTGCGCCTGAAGGTGGCGCTCTCTCGGCTCAGACGGTGTTTCCCGCTGAGGCTCCGGATGAGGAACTGCGCCTGAAGGTGGCGCTCTCTCGGCTCAGACTGCAGTTGGGCTTCTCTCGCTCCTCTTTCTCTGGTGTCTGCAGGGAACAGTGGAAGCAGAAGGTGTAGAAGAACGCCACCAGGAGCAGGACACACACCATGCAGAAGATGATGACGATGAGGATGGTGTGAACGTGTGTGTGTGTGTCCTCAGAAGAAGGAGTCACTGCTGACGTCACGTTCCCGCCGGCGGCGTGTGCCATGAGTGCGGAGAGGGGGATTATGGGTAAGTTATGATCAGGAGAGGTGAAGAACACAACTCTGTGAGAAGAGAAAAAACATTTTTACTTACTGTGGTGAATTTCAAGAAAACTTGTCCAGATTACAGTTCACTGAAAAATTGAAGCAAGTATGATATATTCATGAGGCCTATATTTACGGAAGCGTATTGCATTCACTTGAGGAAAAAAAAAATCGACTGTTTTTCTGAATTAACGAGTTAATTATCTCAGAATTATGAGATACATTTTTCTTGAAAACATTTTTTTTCACTCTGTTTTTATGAATTAATGAGTTACTCATATTTTTTACATAATTAAGTCATTCATTCAGAAAAACAGAGCAAAAACTTTTTTCCATGAAAAATTATCTCGTAATTCTGAGATAATTAACTCGTTAATTCAGAAAAACAGAGTCGATTTGTGAATACAATACGCTTCTGTAATATATAATTTATTCCTATGGCATTAATTTTCAGCAGCCATTACTTCAGAAATCATTTTAATAATGTTTTGTGAAAAATTAGATTTTTTTTTTTTAATTCTATAAAGTTAAAAACACAAACATATTTTTTTTTGGTAACAATTTGTAATGACCAGCAACAAATGAGTATAATACAGTACAATACAGGCGCTTACGTTACATTTACACAACGTTGACATCTAGACAATAAATGGATGGTAAATGTAATTTTGATTAATAATCTCAGGTAAGTTTGGTCTTCCAGAAGTCAAAGTGATGCTCAGTCCATATAAAGCATGCATGGAAATAAACATTAGGCATAATCTTGTTTTCTGGTGTGAAGAGACTCACCTGTCAGATAATCTGTGTGAAGAAGATCAGTCCTCTTGTGTTTGCATTGCAGAATCTGCTCACTAAACGATAGAAACAAAGAACTTCAGAAAGGATGGAGGGAGGAGAGGCGGTCGATGTTGCCATGGAGACGCTCACCGCGTGGACGAGCGTCAGAGTGATGCCAACTCAATAAAGATGAGTAGATCGATTAAAAATTAACATAAGAATGAGTTATCGCTATTACATCTCATGAAGTGTGTGTCTCTCCATTCATGTGAGATGAGATGAGATGCATAAGGGTGTTCATGGGTTATTATATTCAATAACATATTCAGTCAAAGAGGGATGGATGGATCAATAGATCGACTGAAAGAATGATATTTTTGTCTTGTTTTCCATAAATATTTAAACATTGTTAAATCAAGATACATACTTAAAGCAAAATTGCTTATTATGTCTTGTTTTCTGAGTACAATCATCTAAATTAAGTATAATAATATTAATATCTGCCAATGGGGTTCAGAAAAATAATTTTAATTTAAAGAGAAAAGAAATTTAGTTAAAAAAAAAAATTCTGAAATCATTGGCAGATTTTTTTTCTTTGTTTTATACAAACTTGATTCATTTTGATTTAAAAAAATAAATAAATCAGAAATAAGAGTTAATATCTGAAGTCATTTAGCATCTCCAGTCAGAGTAAGAACATCATTTTTTTTGCATGGATGGAAAGAAAGAACGATAGAACGATGGATGGATAGATAGATATTATGATTGGTCAGAATGAGATTGCCTGTCAATCAAACCGAAGGGTGAATTGTTAAAAAAAAAAAAAAAAAATATATATATATATATATATATAATATATATATATATATATATATATATATATGAAAAAGAGAAACTTACTGTCTGATGCTCAAACCCAGAGCAGTTTCATGTGGCATTATTATCTGGACTTTTCTCTGGATCAAACTTACTTTGATATGTAACATTATTAATTTGCTATTCTAATGAAAACCAAAACAGACACGAGACCAAATCTTCTCTCAAATTTCACAGCCCGTTTGAGAGTACAGTGCAATATAATACAGTCACGATTCATTTGGAACAAATTAAAGTAGTTTTCGGTTTACGGTACTGTGTGAGTGTGTCCATAGCATTGACGGCTTTTCACAATCACTTTCTAAAGACACAGTGTAAAATTAGTCTCTAATTCATACAATCGGACAGTAATCATTCAATCTGAAATGGGAAAATTGTGAAATCACATACTAAACTGAGACATTACAGTGATGCACGGTCAGGGAAAAACTGGGAAATATCAACATTTCCAGGCCATGAAAAACATGGAAATAAACACCTTCTTATTCGAGTGAAATATGGAATAGTTTTTGTTCAGTTATGTTCAGCTCTAAAATATTTGATCAGCATATTGCACTGTTTTTTTTTTTACATTTTTTTAAGTAGCCTAGTTGAAGTCATAAGATTATATACACCTTGCATAATGTGGAAATTTCTAAATAGGCTATTAATTAAAAAATGAATAAATAAGAGAGATCATAAAATCAAACAACTATTAAAAATGGTGAAAACATTCACTGATGCTTTAGAAAGAAACACAATGCATTAAACATCAGGATTAATTCAAATTATTGGGGGGTAAATTTTCTTATTTTGTCTTCTGCAAAATAAAATGTATTTAAATAAGTGTTATATGTAACTTCTGAAGGGCCAATCATCATGTGCAAAAGTTTACCCCCCCATATTTGTTTTAAATCCCTGCTTTTTAAATTATTAAGATTTTGCAGATTCTCAGAGACTACACAAATATTTAAAGTTTCTTTCAAATAACTTTTGGTGCTATAAAACGATCTTAAGTAGTTTCTTTCTCTTGCAAGACACATTAGAGAAAACATATATTTAAAAAATCCTAGATTTAAATTTTAAATCTAATAAATTTGTATTTACAAATCCAAGTGAATCATTATGAATTTGCAAAAAACATTGCTTTTGCAAAAAAATTCAAAAAAAAAAGTATTTTATGGTTAAAATATAAAAAAATCAAATAAATTGTCAGTGGGGTTAGTAAAAATAATCTTTATTTTTCTTGCTCCATGGACAGATATTTTTTCTTGTTTTAAGCACAAACTCACTCACTTTTGATGTTTTTTTTTCCAGAAAATAAGACTTGTGTAATGGCAAACGTTTCAAAATAAAATCAATTTCTTCCTTACAAAAATAGAAACAGACATATTTAAAGGAAAATGTGGACAGCTTTGGATCACTTATTGTTCTGATTATATGCAAATCATCATGTGTGGTTATTCTACTGCAAATCTTTTTTTTTAACCTCAATATAATAATATATTAATATCTGCCAATGGGGGTCAGTAATATTATTTTAAATCTAAGAGAAATGTTTATTTTTCTGAAATCATTAGCAGATTTATTTCTTGTTTTATACAAACTTGCTTCATTTTGATTTTTAAAAAAATCAGAAAACAAGAGTTAATATTTAGCATCTCCAGTAATTAGATATTTGCACTGTAAAACAAAACAAAAATCCTGAGTAAGAACATAATCTTTTGCAGTGCATACGCTTGTTCAGCGCAGAAAAGTTCATTTCTTCCTGGTGATGAGGTTGTTGCAGATCCAGTTCATACCGTCCTGAAAACACAGGGAATGGAAGAAGATTTAGGTGATGACCCAACATTACCAGTGCTAGTAGTTCTGTATATGTTAGTCTGCGGCCCCTAACAAATTAATTTTAAAAAATAAATAAATAAAACATCACTGAATTTACTTAAGCTGACGC
>CM070835.1:3956063-3961063 GCA_036326025.1 Chrosomus eos
GAGAGAGGAGAGATTGATCCAAAAATGTTCACATTCAGCCATTTATCATAGTTTTAATTTTTTACTTAAGGTTAATTTTAGTCATTTAGTTTGTGTTTGTGCTATTTTCTTAGTTATGTTAACAGCGCGTTAATCGCAGCCAAAATTAAATTATTTTCTAAAATATGTTGTAGTTGTATAATTATTTTGTATACAAAATACACACACTGCATGATAATTTAAGAAACATTTGTTATTAATTAAAAAATATGTATATTTATATATAATATAAATGATGAATAAATATATTACACAGTATAACATCAAATATTTCTTTAAAAATTAATGTGTGTATTTATATCAAAAAAAAATTTTTTGTACACTACACACACAAAATTTTTTGTAAACAAAACTTTTATTTTTGGGTGCGATCAATCACGATAATTTTTTTCCCAGCCCTAAACTATATTTAGAATTTTTAAAGGGAATTAATTTGGTAACACTTTACATAAAAAAGTTCAACGAAGGGTTTAAAAGGGAAAAAAGCTTCCAAAAAGATTTGGTTCTCAGAAAAAAAAGCCCGTATTTAAATTTTATATTATTATTACAACTATAACACATATACAATACAACACGGTGAAACTCAAAAATTAAATATCGTGCAACGTTAATTTTTTTCAATAATTTAAATTAAAAGGGAAACTAATATTTTTACTTTTTACTTTTCAGAGGGCCGACATTTCTGTATTTAAAATCCTTTTTTTATTATTGATTTCATATATTCTAATTTTCTGAGATTTTGAATTTGGTGTTTTCATAAGCCGTAAACCATAATCATCAAAATTATAACTTTTGCATGATTTTCTAATTTTCTGAGATACTGATTTTGGGGTTTTCATTAGTTGTCAGTTATAATCATCAAAATTAAAATGAATGAACACTTGGAATATATCAGTCTGTGTGTAATGAATGAATATAATGTCCAAATTTCACGTTTTGAATGGAATTACTGAAATAAATCAACTTTTTGATGATATTCTAATTATGAGGCCATGCAGCACCTGTATATATACAGTCATATAATTAATGAATCGTTCCCTATCCCCTATATAGTGCCATTCACCATGTAGAAAATAGTAAATAAGAGACCAATTTCAGCGCAGCTTCAGCATCTATTTATAATGTAGGGGGCGGGGCTTCAGATTCTAGAGCATTTGATTGGACAGAAAACTCTGATGAGAAGCTGATGTCATCAAAATCATTGATTTATATTGGCAGAAGGAGATTAAGCTTTAAATGCTTATATCTTCTAAATGTGAATTGTGTCATTGTTTTGGAGCACACTAGCTTATAGATAACAGTAAGGCTAACATATTCATATAAAAGCAAAAAAAATTCAATTTTGATTTAATGGGGTCTTTAATATTATTATCGTTATTATTATAATTGTAAAATGTAACAATTTTTAAATTTTCCATTTAGCTTTACATTATTTTTATTTACTTTTAGTAGTTTAAAAGCTCATTTGCTCAACCGAAAAGTCAATTATCAATTTTTTTTTTTTTTTTTTTACTTTGTTAACAATAACACTCAATGCTTCCCTGATCAACTTTTTTTTGGACATGCAATAAATGACAATCATATCAGAGAATAATAAGGTGATAATCTCCACACCCGGTTGAGAAAGTTATGTAATGTCGTTTAAACTATAGCAATGAAGCGTTCAATCTATCAACACCACAGATGATGCATTTAAAGGAAAAGCAATAATCATTTACTCACGCTGATCTAAACCTGTATAACTGAAGAAAGAAAGGAGACATTTGGACTTTTATCTGCTCTTTTCTCATACCATGAACACATTCATTATGACTTCATACAACTCTGAATATAGTGCACGAGTTGTATGGACTAATTTTATGGCTTTTTGTACAACATCTGCTTTTATTTTACAGAAGAGATCAGCACTAACCAACAGAACTGGAATAAATAAGCTACATGAAAAAAGAGATACAGTTTTGGAATGACATTTTTTAACTATTCTGATTATGACTTTGCCTGTCTTATTTCATATCAGATCGTCTCACCACACAAAGCAAAAAATAGTGCAAAAAAAAGGCAAACAGTGACTCAACTTCCCCACAGCAACTCACACACACCGTTTTAATCAACTCACTGTGAACAACTCTCAGTGTAAAACTCTTCCCACATCAAATATGATCTCATAAATAGAAAGAGAACACACTTGATATTGGACAATACAATCCGATATGAAAATAAATACACATTTATGTAGTATGATCTTTTTTTAAAGGCAACTTCCCATAGTTCTACATTCTTTGATGGGCATTGTTTTTAAGCGCTCTATACGATCAGTGTCTGTAATATACAAAATATACACACAAATCACTCTTCAGGTTAAGAAATCTCTCACTCACTCTCACCACACACACACAACACACCACACCACACACAACACACACACACACACACACACACCCAACACTCCAGGTTAAGACATCTCTCTCACACACACACACACACGCGTTAAGACATCTCACACACATCACTCACTTCAGGTTAAGAATCTCACACACACACACAAATCACTCACTCTCAGGTTAAGAAATCTCTCACCACACACACACACACACAACACACACAACACAAATCAATCTTCGGTTAAGACATCTCACACACACACACACACACACTCACTCTCAGGTTAAGAAACCTCTCTCACACACACACAATCACTCACTCTCAGGTTAAGAAACTCTCTCTCACACCACACACACACACCACACCACACACACACACACACACACACACACACAAATCAATCTCTCAGGTTAAGACATCCTCACACACACACACACACACGTTAAGACATCCACACACATCACTCACTCTCAGGTTAAGAAATCTCACACACACACACACAAATCACTCACTCTCAGGTTAAGAAACACCTCTCACCACACACACTACAACATCCACACACACATCACTCACTCTCAGGTTAAGAAACCTCTCTCACACACACACACACACACACACAAATCAATCTCTCAGGTTAAGACATCTCACACACACACACGTTAAGACATCCACACACATCACTCACTCTCAGGTTAAGAAACACCTCTCACACACACACACACACACACACACACACACACACACAAATCACTCACTCTCAGGTTAAGAAATCTCACACACACACACACACAACCAAATCACTCACTCTCAGGTTAAGAAATCTCTACACACACACCCACACACACACACAACACACCACAAATCACTCACTCTCAGTTAAGAAACCTCTCCCACACACACACACAACCTAGAATTGATTTGTGTGTGTTTAAGACATCTCACACACACACACACGTTAAAACATCTCACACACATCACTCACTCTCAGGTTAAGAATCTCACACACCACACACACACACACACACACACACACACACACACAAATCACTCACTCTCAGGTTAAGAAACACCTCTCACACACACACACACACACACACACACACACTCACCACAACACAACACACCACACACACACACACACACACACACACACACACACACACACACACACACACATCACTCACTCTCAGGTTAAGAAACACTCTCTCACACACACCACACACACACACACACAATCACTCACTCTCAGGTTAAGAAACCTCTCTCACACACACCTCACTCTCAGGTTAAGAAACACCTCTCACACACACACACATCACTCACTCTCAGGTTAAGAAACACCTCTCACACACACACACACACACACACACACACATCACTCACTCTCAGGTTAAGAAACCTCTCTCACACACACCTCCCACTCTCAGGTTAAGAAACACCTCTCACACACACACACACACACACACATCACTCACTCTCAGGTTAAGAAACCTCTCTCACACACACACACCCCTCACTCTCAGGTTAAGAAACCTCTCTCACACACACACACAGTTTCACTCCACACAACTAACTGCTTTGAGTCTTTTAGATGCTTGAATAGTGCTCAAGTTCACGGGACATGTCCTTAGGTCAGAGGTCAAAGTGCGCAGTCTTCTTCAGGTGTGTGTGTGCAGGACTCGTGCGGTGCGTTCCCTGCTGGCAGCTGAAGGAACTGCGGTAACTCCAGATGCTCTTTAGTGAGTAACCCTCGCTGGTCATCCACTCGACTGCACTGCGCACGGGACAGCAGCTCCACCAGGACTGAGGACAACACACACAGCATTAGAGGACAACACAAGCTACGCTTTCGTTTAAAGTGGACATATCATGAAAATCTGTCAAAAAATAAGCCGATCAGATTCCGCTCCTCTTCTGATATCTTTTTATAATATTACCGGCCCTTAATCTGCACGTTTCCACCAAGCGGTAACCTCCCTAGCCAAGTTTCCATCCTGGTCAAACAAATTATCTGAAGTTGGGTAAAAAGCTCATGTGAATAAAGCTGGTGAAAGTGTGTTTCCATCCAACGGCTTTAAAGCGAATATAAACCTGTGTGTAATGACGTCACATGCTGTTCTGCGATCAAATTGGTATATCGAATTGATTTGAGACATTTTAAGGTGTTTCCATTCATTTTATCACTGAATTGCACAACATTCAAGCAAACATTTGCCAACAAAGTTTTATGTAAAAATGGATCGCGCCGTAATAACGTTTCCATCAGCGTTTATCGCATAAGCCGTATATCCATCAAGATAAAATCCCATGAGACCGAACGCATTTCATTTGAGTCGATATTCATGAAATTCAATCGAGTTTCACTGTTTCCATAAGGCATTTTTCATTCAATATCACTTAATGCGGATAAAAACGTGTGGATGGAAACATAGCTAGTGTCTCTCTCTTGAAACAAACACAGAAGTGAATTAAACTAAATTAATTAATTAAATTAATTTCAAAGCAGAACTAAAGACTTTTCTTTTCAGAAAGGCTTTTATGTGCTGTTTTTTATAATTTGTCACTCAACACTCCTGCAT
>CM070835.1:3963563-4008563 GCA_036326025.1 Chrosomus eos
CAACACTCCTGCATTACCGTCCACAACACACACACCACACACACACACACACACACACACACAAACACACACACACAGGAGCTCAGGATGCGCAACTAGCATGTCTCTATCCAGCATCACACAACACTCCTGCATTACCGTACACACACACACACAACACTCCTGCATTACCGTCCACACACACACACACACACACACACACACACACACACACACACACACACACACACACACACACACACACAGAAGCTCAGGATGCGCAACTAGCATGTCTCTATCCAGCATCACACAACACTCCTGCATTACCGTACACACACACACACACAACACTCCTGCATTACCGTCCACACACACACACACACACACACACACACACACACACACACACACACACACACAGGAGCTCAGGATGCGTAACTAGCATGTCTCTATCCAGCATCACACAACACTCCTGCATTACCGTCCATCTCCTGGTGTTTTCTGGGTCTGTGGTTTGCTTTGGGTGATGAAGAGGCTTGAGTCTCCAAACCAACTAAAACACACAGATACACACCGTTAAACAGGGAATGAGCTCACTGGATCTCACGTCAGTTAACACCTCCCCCATAGTCCTGTTTTGAGGTGTGTAACGTGTGTGCTCAGAGCAGAAATAAGCTTTTAAACGCGGCTGTAAACCCTGCGATGACCCCTGAGCGTTCAGTCAGAGCGCAAAAATAATGTGACAGGAAAGTACAACAAGTCTAACACAAACTGACACGAGAGAGAGAGAATATCACGAGCGGTTCGCAGAACTAAACTCACACACACAAATGTTACTCCTGCAGAAAGATGCTAGAAGTGGAAAAGCTAAGAAATAAAATAGGGTTCATCATGTTGACTTAAGGACACTCATCTAAAGGATTATTAGGAACACCTGTTCAATTTCTCAATGCAATTATCTAATCAACCAATCACATGGCAGTTGCTTCAATGCGTTTAGGGGTGTGGTCCTGGTCAAGACAATCTCCTGAACTCCAAACTGAATGTCAGAATGGGAAAGAAAGGTGATTTAAGCAATTTTGAGCGTGGCATGGTTGTTGGTGCCAGACGGGCCGGTCTGAGTATTTCACAATCTGCTCAGTTACTGGGATTTTCACGCACAACCATTTCTAGGGTTTACAAAGAATGGTGTGAAAAGGGAAAAACATCCAGTATGCGGCAGTCCTGTGGGCGAAAATGCCTTGTTGATGCTAGAGGTCAGAGGAGAATGGGCCGACTGATTCAAGCTTATAGAAGAGCAACTGAAATAACCACTCGTTACAACCCAGGTATGCAGCAAAGCATTGTGAAGCCACAACACACACAACCTTGAGGCGGATGGGCTACAACAGCAGAAGACCCCACCGGGAACCACTCATCTCCACTACAAATAGGAAAAAGAGGCTACAATTTGCAAGAGCTCAGCAAAATTGGAGAGTTGAAGACTGGAAAAATGTTGCCTGGTCTGATAAGTCTCGATTTCTGTTGAGACATTCAGATAGTAGAGTCAGAATTTGGCGTAAACAGAATGAGAACATGGATCCATCATGCCTTCTTACCACTGTGCAGGCTGGTGGTGGTGGTGTAATGGTGTGGGGGATGTTTTCTTGGCACACTTTAGGCCCCTTAGTGCCAATTGGGCATCGTTTAAATGCCACGGCCTATCTGAGCATTGTTTCTGACCATGTCCATCACTTTATGGCCACCATGTACTCATCCTCTGATGGCTACTTCCAGCAGGATAATGCACCATGTCACAAAGCTCGAATCATTTGAAATTGGTTTCTTGAACATGACAATAGCCGCGCTTCCACTGCCGGGCCAGGCGGGCCAGAGCTAACAGCGAGCCGAGCCGAGCCAGTGGCCTCGGGCCTCAAGCACCGGGCTCGCGTTTCCACTGCCGGGCCAGTAGCCCTGCAGCGCTGCCCTAAACCCCGCCCCTAACACGCCTTTCTGGAACGTCATACAATACAACCCAACCCATTTCAGCGGGTATTATGAATTTATTTATAATAGGAAGATAGCATGTATATTAACTCACCGGCCGTGGCTGCAATATTGTCCCGATTGTCTTGCGATTGTCCCGCGAGTGGACGGTGACCCAGCACACCGTAATTCAAGTTGAACCATGGAAAATCCCTTCTCTGAGCTTCGCTTTGTCCATTGTGCGTTTTAATCGCCTTGTACAATATACTGCGCCCGCGACTTTTTTATTTTTTCCTGAACTTGAAGCGTTGCTCGCTGAATGCTTAGCTTAGAAAGTTCAAGAGAAAGAGCTTTGGTATCTTCCACAGACCAGTACAGGCGATTCTCCATTTCGAGCAGCGATTATTTTGCGCGATATAAAACAGTGAAATGTGCATCTTGCTTCAGATCATAACGTTCCATAACACCGATAAACTCCGCCTTTTACCTCGAGCACGCCTCTAGCCCGAGCTGGCCCGCTTTGGCCCAAGGTATTCGAAGGGCTAGAAATCCTGGCCGTTGACCCGAGGAAGCCCTGCTCAAGCCCCGGAAGTCACAGTGGAAACGCGACTGGCCCTGGCACGCACCAGCACGGCTCGGCCCTGGCCCGGCAGTGGAAACGCGGCTAATGAGTTCACTGTACTAAAATGGCCCCCACAGTCACCAGATCTCAACCCAATAGAGCATCTTTGGGATGTGGTGGAACGGGAGCTTCGTGCCCTGGATGTGCATCCCACAAATCTCCATCAACTGCAAGATGCTATCCTATCAATATGGGCCAACATTTCTAAAGAATGCTTTCACACCTTGTTGAATCAATGCCATGTAGAATTAAGGCAGTTCTGAAGGCGAAAGGGGGTCAAACACAGTATTAGTATGGTGTTCCTAATAATCCTTTAGGTGAGTGTATATTTTGACATTTTATGGAAGTTTATGCTTTTAACAGTTTTTCTTCTATTTGGTGGAACTCGTTTATTTACAGTAGACTTGTTTTAAATTAACCTTTTAAGTTTTGTAAAGAAATTCAAAACTAGGCAAAATTTGTTTGTGTGTGTGTGTGTGTGTGTTGGTGTGTGTGTGTGTGTGTGTGTGTGTGTGTGTGTGTGTGTGTGTGTGTGTGTGTGTGTTGTGTTGTATACACATGCACACAGTATATAATTGTATTTATAATATATACATGAATATATATTCAATAGATTATAATAAATAATATATTAAATTATTAGCTGTATATAATTATTTAACCTATTGAAATTATAATTTTAAAAATATATTATAAATACAATTATATACTGTGTGCATGTGTATACACCACACACACAGAATATAATTGTATTTTTAATACATTTTAAAAATTATAATTCTTTCATTTCAATAATTTGTTTTATTATGATTAATATATTAAATTATTAGCTGTATATAATTATTTAAAGTATAATTATACAGTTATAATGATTTAGATCAAATTTAAATTTAATTTAAAAATTAAAAAAATGTAAATGATTAAAATTAATTTCTGAAAATTATTTATTATAAGTATAATTAAAAAAATTGAATCATTTATATATGTATATTTAAATAATTAAACATTAAGTGAATAAATATAATTATATATAATTTATTGCATATAGAGAGATAGTACTGAGAGATTGTTAGTACTTACATTTTATTAAATAAATTGATATTGACCGATCAATTAACAACTGATAATAAAGCACCTTTAACTTTGTCCAAGCGCAGGGTCTTGCTGGCGAGACGAAACACGTTGGTGCTCAGGTGTAGAGGTTCATCTGAGCCACTCTAGAATGAGAACAAAGAAATCAAATAAGTGAATTATTATATTATATTTGTATATATATCTTCACATCACTCCTGTAGATCAGCTCCTCAGTGCGAGGACGACTGAAGTGTGCGAGGACGACTGGAGTGTGCGCGAGGACGACTGGAGTGTGCGCGAGGACGACTGGAGTGTGCGCGAGGGATGCGAGGACGACGGATGGGAGTGGTGCGCGAGGACGACTGGAGTGTGCGCGAGGACGACTGGAGTGTGCGCGAGGACGACTGAAGTGTGCGCGAGGACGACTGGAGTGTGCGCGAGGACGACTGGAGTGTGCGCGAGGACGACTGGAGTGTGGCTGGCGAGGACGACTGGAGTGTGCGCGAGGACGACTGGAGTGTGCGCGAGGACGACTGGAGTGTGCGCGAGGACGACTGGAGTGTGCGCGAGGACGACTGGAGTGTGCGCGAGGACGACTGGAGTGTGCGCGAGGACGACTGGAGTGTGCGCGAGGACGACTGAGTGTGCGCGAGGACGACTGGAGTGTGCGCGAGGACGACTGAAGTGTGCGAGGAGACTGAAGTGTGGAGGGACTGAAGTTGCGAGGACGACTGAAGTGTGCGAGGAGGACTGAAGTGTGTGAGTCGAGGACATGAAGTGTGTGGAGGACTGATTGAGTGTTGAGGAGACTAAAGTGTGTGTGGACTGAAGTGTGCGAGGACGACTGGAGTGTACGAGGACGACTGAAGTGTGCGAGGTCTGAAGTGTGTGAGGACGACTGAAGTGTGTGAGGACTGAAGTGTGTACGCACCAGTGTGATCCGCACGTCCTGAGGTCTCAGCTGGTGTTTCTGCAGGACGGGGGAGACCGCCTCACACAGAGTCTTACTCGACTTCGCAACGATGCCAACCGTTCTTCCTAAACACACAATCTCCAGCCTGGACACACACATTTACACAGGGATTTTAGTAAGCTAAAACCATGAAAAAGAAAAAGAAAAAAAAAAGTTTCAAGTTCATTTGGACCTGAAATAAAATAAAATTTCAGCTTGTGGCCAAGGGAACAATTCTCATTTTCATTTAGTTTATCCATGTACTAAAATAACAAAACAAAACAAAAAAAAAAATACTGTAATAAAAAGACAAAAAAAATACAACTAAGTGACTAAACCTAACAAATTAAAATTGAAAAATAAAAACGATTTGAAAATAATAAACAATAGTATTTCAATTATACTAAAATAACACCCTATAACTAGTCTAGATGTATAGTATTATTTAAAATTTCTTTATGCAATCATTATCCTAAGATTAATAACACTATTATAATGCACTGATTAATATTATACTGATTACCAATAGTAAACGAACGTTTTTTTTGTGTGGAATATTGCATAAATGTTTTATCAGTGCACATCATCATCTTTTTAAATTCATGTTACTGGTAATCTTGAATGAGAATAAGTTCCTCTCGCAGCATCTCTTCTCTTCTCTGATGATGTGGGCGGGGCAACCTGTCACTCACATGAGATCAGCCAATAGCAAACCACAACCATCCAATCAAATCCACAGACAAAATCAAGCCCCGCCCACATTTGTTCTCGTTCCAGAAGCGTATCACTCGGATATACAGTCAAAACTAAAATAATTCAGACACCAAATATACTTTCGGTGCAGGACACTATAGACTATAGTTAATTTATGTAAGTGAGGATAGCAAATAAAGTAAACCGTATGAAGAATTCTTGGGTATAATATGTCAGTGACTACCAGTAAAATTGATAAAAATTGAGACCAAAAATTATTCAAACACTTTGAGCTGAAGTGTTTTTTCTGTAATTGCTAATGCACCTTTTTACACCACAGACTGAACAATATTAAACATTGCTTGGTAATTTGTTGAGCTAAACTGGTTTTATCTAATTGTGTAGTTAAATTTAACAGCTGACAGATATTCATAATTCATGTGTGAGAGTCTAACAGAAGGACGGACAAAACCAGTGAAAAATCAACTGAATTTTCAACGTCATATTTTATTACAATTTTCGAAAATACACTCTAACAATGCTGGGTTGTTTCAACCAAAATTTAGGTAAAAAAATGGACAAATCCAAATGTTGGGTTAAAAGTTGGGTGAAAGTTGAAAGTGAAAGTTAGGTTAAAAATTTCAATAAAATTAACCCAACATTAGGGTTTGTCCATACTTGACCCAAATTTGAGTTGAAACAACCCAGCATTGTTTAGAGTGATAGCGAATAAACTGATAATGTGAGAAATGTTGAAGGTGTCTGAACACATTTTGGTTTGACTGTACGTCATAACAGGAAGAAAAGACTAGCGCAACTTCAGTGTCACGCTGACTATTACAGGGAAACTGAGCATGTGAGTATGAAAACCATTGTCGTTTATCAGTGTTTCTATATGAGACTCACACAAAAGTAACTTTGAGTTCCAGAGTGAGCTGTTGATCTCCACACACAGAGCTGTCCTGATCCAGAGAAAGAGGCTGTGGAGACACACACACACACGGATCTCACTAATGATACGGTACAAAAGACAAACCAAGACCAATAACATAAAAAGCCCAATACAGCCCATAAGAGCTATAAAGAGTAACAACTTTAAGTGTGTTTTAAGCTAAAATGGTAATTTACACACACTACCGTTCAAATGTTTGGGGTCAATACGATTTATTTATTTTTTGGTAAAAGAAATTAATACTTTACTTCAGAAAGGATGCATTTAATTGATCAAAAGTGCTCATGCTAATTCTTAATTCATGCATTAAATAATGTCAACTAATTGTAAAGTGTACCAAAATCATGCCGCTGGTTACTGGTCATGTTGTGGACTGACCTTGTCTTTGCCGTGTAGGTAAATGAGCACGTCCTTCAGGGGAAAGCCTCTCTTCTCACACAGGCTGCTGAGCATGTCTCTGAGGCTCAGGCCCGGTCTGGCAGGGGCCAAGCTGGCCGTCCCGTCCGGCAGATACACACAACAGTACTTATCAGCTGTAGGAGAACCAGAACTCAAGGCCTCAGGATCAGAGACGGCCACACTGCAGCGTCCATTCTGACGGAGAGACGATACAAAGTTGGGAATTTAACTTAATTTAAAGGTGCAGTTTGTACATTTTAGTTGCATCTAGTGGCGAGACTGCGAACTGCACCCAACAGAAGTTACGGTGATTTTGCCAAGACAGACATGTTCCTGGATCAACATTTTTTTTTTTTTTTGATCCTGGAATAACATTCCTGTCCCAAAATTTAGTCCTACCCTATCCATAGCCCTACACCTAACCCTACCCATAACTTTTCCCTAAAATCAGAGGGAAATGATAGGTGTATAACACTGATGTTGAAGCACCTTACCCTGGTTCTAAGCCTAAACCTGACATAAACTGTAAACTTGTCCCTCAAATCTGATTAGTTGATCTGAAAGTTGTTCCAGGATCAACAAAGATGTTGATCTAGGAACATGTGGTACTTTCCTAAAATCACGTTCACCGACAGCAGAGAGTAGCCAGTTAATGAATGCGGTTTCTTTACAAAGATAAATTAAGAAATTATGTTAAACTAATGTTATTGCGAATATTATTGTTACTCGTTCATCATTGTGTCAGTGTTTTATTCGCTGACTTTCGCTAGCTGCTTTGCATGAAGAACAACAGTGACAAAACGTGTTTGTCCCTTTAGGGCTCCTGTAGAAACATGTCTGCCCATTTCAATGTAAGCGGACCCACAGTGTGTGTAGATAGAAATGCTCAATCTAAGGTAATAAAAACATAATGGTTCATTATGTAAGGTCTTTATACACCACTGAAAACATAATGTATATGATATTGCATTTCTGTCAACAAATCCTCCTGATATATTTCACAATGCACCTTTAACAAACATTTGTGAATTAGCACAGGTTTGTATGTCTTTGGAATCAAAATGTATGTAGGCCTCGTTGTTCTGAGCGTATTCAATTTAATTCACATTTATTTGTAAAATCGCTTTTCACAATACGCATCATTTCAAAGCAGCTTTACAGAAAATTTGTTCACATTACAATTTAAAGTGTCTGTTATCAAAGGTAACTGTCTAAGTTATTTATTTCAGTAATGTACATATACAAAATCACAGTTAGCTAAAAAATTATTAATTTGGACAATGTAATAATTTGAGGAAGAAACATGGAAGTAATGAATACTTTTAAACTCGAAAAACTGAGGTGCTTAATCTCGGATCAAATAGGCATATGATTAATCAGTTCCTAAAGATGTACAAAACCTGTGCTGATTGAAAGAAAACAGTTGTCAGGAAAAATGTAATACAATATTTGGTGATAACGCATAATGAGAGATTTACAAGCAATTTAAATGGGTCCTATTCTGCTTTTTTTAACATCATCTTTCTTCAGTGTGTAATAAAGCTCTAATTCTTCTCTATATCAGTGTTTCTGAACTCCTGAAACGCCTCCATTGTAGTCTTGAGTTTCTCCCGGGAACGAACACGTCACAATATTCCTCATTATAATAATTCATACGCAGAATAAAGGGGCGGGGCCTGGGTGAGTTAGTTAGTAGTGTGTTAAACTGGTGGTTATGGGAAGGGGCGGGACATTTCCCAAACACACTCGAAGCGCTCGACCAATCACAACACACTGATCCAGCCGACCAATCAGAGCACAGTGTGCTTTTCAGAAGGAGGGGCTTCATAGAGACAGGAAGTAAACAGAGCGTTACTGACAGACTGGGAAGAGAGGAGCCGCAACAATGGAGAATATGAGGAAAATAATCAACATTCAAGCTGGAAAACTTGTTCTAGAGCTCAAAAATAACAAGAATTTGCAAAAAGGCATAATGTTTGCCTTTTAAAAGTCTGGCTATTTCTTAACAGGAACATGAAATTAGGTAAAGGACTTAAATTGCACCTATTATGGCATTTAAAATGTTCCTAATAATGTTCTGGGAGTCCCCAACAACAGTTTTACATGCATGCAATGACAAAAAACACTTTTGTTGTCTTATAATATGCATTTATTTTTACCTGATTTGCTCACCGACTCCCTAATGATTCGTTCAACGACTCATTCTTCCAAACCCCGTCTTTGTGTGACGCTAATCGGCGGTGATTGGTCAGATGACCCAGTCAGTTGTGTTTGTAAAGCAATCGTCATTAAAATGATGAACACAGCACAAGGTTGGGCTATACTTGTGTGGTGTAGTTGTAAATATAAACTCTATCGACTGATTCTTCACATGCTCGTCTCTGGGCAGTGAAAAAAAGGTCGCTTTTGATTCGCACTTCAGAACAGAGTCTTGTTGTCGACATGATGTTTTCAAGTTTTCCCTGGTGTCGAGTGGGCGCGGCCTATTCGATAATTTTTCGTCTTGCCGTCACAACGAAAAGGAAAATGACTCATTGGGAAAACGATTCATTAAATTGACTCAGAGTAGACAATACTTTTGAGAGACAATAACTTTTTTTACGGTGAACTTTCATATATAAAACTTTGCAGGATGTTTTCGTTCACTTAGATCTATGTTACACACCACATGAAAGGTAATTTTCTAAATTCCATAATAGGTGCCCTTTAACAGTCATTTCAATGCTTTTCAGCACTATATGACATTGTCACACTCAAAACATCTATCAATTTACCCAAATGTGACACTAATTTTGCTCTCTTGCAAGCATTTGTATTCCCTTCATGAAAGGCACAATTTGTTTTGGTGAAGATACCTCAGCTCGGCCGAATCCAGAGACCAACTCCAAGCTGCTGTTGGACTTCACCGAGATCTGAGACTCTTTACGAGACACCGACACATGCTGGTACGACTGGTCCGCTGAGGAACATAAATGCTGTTAGTGCAGCTCATGCTCAACGGCTAAACCAGAGACAGAGAAGAGAATCACGCAACTGTGGGCATCTGCAAACCATCACTGGCATGAAACCCAAGCTAATAGAGACATGCATGCAAATACGTGTGCAAAGATGGCACACACAGATAGAGAAGTGTTGAGTAAGATGGTACCTCCCCATGAGCCTCTCTTCTCTAACCTCTTCTTCCTGTTGGTCTTGCTGTCTGACGAGGACACTTTCAGCTCAACGCTCTGAGAACCACAGCGGAAAAAAAGTCATATGTAGGTTACTGTGTTTCTGAACAGTCTTCTTACTCACACGACATCTTATTCCCACGCTGGACTGACAAACACTCACTCGATTAGACCCTTTTAAACATCTGCACTGTAAGATTGATACTGTATATAGAGGGTTCATTTCATGGCCTATATTAACAGAATGCACATATGCAAGTAGAGTTTCAGAATTTACACTGCAAACTTAACTCATATGATGCAGCGAAAGGAAAATGCACTGCATCAACGTGATATTTTGCAATATAAATATCTATGAAGCAACAAACCATTGGAGCAAACGCATGTTCTGCATGCAAATTCACTAAATCTGAACAAATCAAGACAATTTTTGGTGTGTTATAGCTAAAGTTTGGGGCTCTGTTATGTATATATATATATATATTTAGGAAAGAAGTTAGTATTTTTATTCAGCAAGGATGCATTAAATTAAAAGAGACTCTACAATAACAATGTGAAAGACTTTACGGTCGCTTTTATTTTATTTAATGTATCCTTGCTGAATAGAAGTACTAATTTAATTTAATTAATGCCATTTTTTTCTGAAATATGTTTACATAAGTCTACTAGAAAAAAAATTGCATCAATTCCCACAAAAATATGAAGAAACTGTTTTCAACATTGAAAATAATCGGAAATGTTTCTTGAGCAGCAAATCATTAAATTACAATGATTACATTTTCATATTTATTAAAATAGAAAAAAAGTAATTTTAAACCGTAATAATATTTCAAATTATATTTTTCTGATGTATTTAAGATTAAATAAATGCTTATCAGTGCAAAACCTTTGAATGGTAGTTCAACGTTAGTTTCTTTTTCCAATTAAAACGTAACTAAACCGGTCTTGAGAGGATTTTAAATGCGTTACCTTTCTGTAACTGGGAGGCGTTGCGCTCTTTTTGGACATTTTGCTTTTGGGCTCCGGGGTCCCAACGCTGGGAAGAGGACGGCCCTCCACACAAGCCAGCATACAGTTCTGGTACAGCGGAGAGCGGACAAACCTCGTGTAGCTGTCCATTTTCATGAGTTTGAAGATCTGCGGCGGGGGAAGAATAAACACTTACTGTAAATCTTTCAATAAAATCTTAATCAAAATTTCAAGAGTCAGAACTCGCTTTTATAGTATGTGTTTTACTGTTTATTTACATCAAGTAAAATGCCAGACTTATTCATTTGTTATGAATAATCTGATCTTTTGGAGTTAATTGCAAATAATTAACAAAAACAAATACCTTTCATTTGTAAAGCATTTAATATATTGTATTATCCAAAATAGGCTTTACCATATTGTTCATTAATACACAAACTCCTTTTTACTAAAGTCCCCCAGTAGACAATCATTTTATCCCTTAAAACTCATCTTTGAACACCAAAATTACATATTTAAACGTTTTTTTTCCTTGAAAAAAACAAACACGTTACGCCTTAAAATATCTAGAATGTAACTCGACACCCTTGCCTCATTTAGTATGCGGTTCTATGAATATGCAAATGAGCCCCGCCTCCACTCACTCACTCACTCAGAGATCCACTGGTTGACGATCACACGTTGATCTGATTGGTTACAAGGTCGTTTGTGACGTCAGAAACACCAGTGATTTCAAACCGTGTTTTTGAGACTGTCTTTGGTTCACTGCAGTTTTAAGCAGAAAATACTCAGCAATGCTGTCGACTTGCGCTTTAAGTCAAACCATGTGTGAATTCATATTAAAAACACCACATAGACACATGAACACTAGAAACTTGATTTTCACCACAGGGGGACTTTAAATTAAAATTTCTGTTGAACATTCTGGTGACTATAAGTAACTTTGCAACTACATGTCAACTAACTCTCATTAGAGTATTAGTCTGCTTAATATCTGATAACTCTTTATTGTGATGCTCCTCCAACAGACAGTCTACTGACTAAGTAACTATGCAACTACATGTCAACTTATTCTAACCCTAACCCAACCACTCTAAGAATACTCTACTAACACTCTAATGAGAGTTAGTGGACATGTAGGTGCAACCTTACTTATAGTCAACAGAATGTGTTAAAGGGACCACCAAAATAAAGTGAAACCTGACACACACATCATCAAAGGAGTAAATCACAGTATTATGAGATGTGTCGTAGTGTGTGTACCTGTGTCTGTGCTTTATCAAACATGTCGAGTGTAGGCGTCTCCAAAGCGCTCACTTCCACCTGTGCCGTATCGTCAATGTTAACCGCATGCAGAGAGCTTTCAGAGAGAAAACTGTCGTAGATGGACCGTGCTTCTTTCTTCAGCTGAGGGGAACATATGCAATCATTTATGCTGATATTTGCCTTTGATTTTATCATTATGACTGAAGATTCAATCATTTCTGCCATGAAATAAAAAAATAGGTAATTGCAACTTAAAGTGTAAATTGCAGGTAAAAATTTTCACGAAGATAATGCAATGTGCTTACTAAATTTAAAGAAAAGAACCGCCCACCATTGTTTTTTTGTATATTTTTTATACCAAATGCTGAATATAATGAAAAGTTGGTTCGTTTTACAGTGCTTTTAACCACGCCCCCTCCTTCCACTAGGCTGGGCGTGATGTCATAACAGGGACTCCAAGCTTTTACGGTCTATGCTACAAGCCTAGAGTTACGTTATATTGGAGACCTAGCTAGCGAAAATGGTTAACTATTGTGCTTGTGCGGGATGTACGAATACATCAAAAACGGGGGAGAGGCTCCACAAGTTCCCCAAGGACAAACGGCTGATTCGTGCCTGTAAGTGTTAGCATAACTTACCAGAGGTAGAGCTTAGATCGGCCCAAAACATCAAGCAAGACCCTAACGTTACCCGAGCCCGCTGTGTCCGAGTCCGGCCCGACACATAAACTGTAATTATGAGCCCAAGCCCGGTTTAAACCCGGCTATTTTTGAATACGTGGGTCGTTATAACTGACGTGCTCAACTACTTTCTTATATTACTTTCTCCCGACCGCAACATTCATGTTTTGTCCCGCTCCCCGCCCGCAAAAATACTTTTTTTCTGTACCTCCAAATACTTTCAAGTTAGCCTACGTGTTAGCCCACCATACACATCAGCATACGTGCTCCTGATCAATTGTTTGTTATTAAAGCATTAACACACAAACCTCTGTTATAACATAAAAGCAAGCGAGCTACTGCGTGCATGGTTTGGCATGACTGCGAGCAAAGTGCGATCCCATAATAATTCCTAAAGCTGACATCAGTTCATCGCGATCTCACACATCTCTGTTATTATCAATGAAGCTTCCATAATATATAACGTTACACTATGTTTGTTATAATTAGAGGATTTGCCAGCATACAGAATTCAGCACTGAACAAAAAGTCTGTTTTGAGCGGTGAGGGGAATCTATCGTAAATGCTTCTGATGGGCTATTATTGCGTTCAAGAAATCAACACATATGTCTGTGATTGGCTACATCGCTCCTCGCTGCTGACATGTTAGAAATAGAAACTCTGCCTGTAAACCGTTTCTATTTTGTTTTAGATGTTCTTATTGATTTTCTGCAACAGATGAATAAAAATGTATTAGTTTTTACGTTTTATTCAGATATTTCTAGTTTGCGGGAGTCCCGCAAATCGTTTTATTCTCCGTCAAACAGCACACACAGAGTGAGTGCATTACTGCCCGCAGCTCCCTGTTATGACATCATCACCCAGTTACGGTAAAAAACACGCTACCTTTGAAGAAACCCCAATAAATGCTATTTTAACGCATTTTAAGACAGAAATTTTTAAATATATCCATATTGTGCACTTTAATGTACACATTAATCAGTTGTGGTGGTTAACCTGCAATTTACACTTTAACTTGCAATTGTAAGTTTATATCACAATTCTGACTTTCTTGCAATTAAAGTGCAAAAATTCTCACACAAAAACAAAACAAAAAGAATTTGTTTATATCTCACATTTCAGACTTTATAACACAATTGCGAGTTTATAAATGTGCAATTCTGACTTTTTTTCCCCTCAGAATTGAGAGATTTAACTTGTAATTTTGTGAAAAAGAGTCCTAAAGCCATATTCGGACGGGACTAGTTTTCTAAATGATGTTTGAGTTACAAATCTTATCTCTCGACGTCTGTGGTTTCATGTGTTTATTACAGATAAACTGTGCATCACATCTGACGCATGCGTCTTTTTAATTTATTATTTGTTAATATAATTAATTCATTATAAAAACCCTATTTAAGTAAATGTAACAACAAGTTTATAGCAGTGGCGGTTTATGATAAACTTGTATAAGTGAGCAGAGAAATCTAGACAAGCATCTTACACTGACACTGACATTAAAATGTGCAGTTTTTGATTGTATAGATAATTTTTTCATCAGATATCCATATTGAAACTAAATGAAAGCATGCTAATAATGATTGGTGTGCAAACGGTCAAACACACATGAGAAGCGTTGGAATAATACAACATCAGCAAATCACAGACATTCAAATTCAGACGGGATTAAAATCACAAAGGAATGATGTGAAACATGAAATACCTCCTGGAAAACTAGTCCCATCCGAATAGGACTTAATTTTGAGTTATAAACTCACTATTGCAAAAACAAGTCAGTAGCCAAGTTTCCATCCACTTGTCAATCGAATTATCTGAAGTTCTGTAAATAACCTCATGGGAATAAAGCTGGTGAAAGTGTGTTTCCATCCAACGGCTTTAAAGCGAATATAAACCTGTGTGTAATGACGTCACATGCTGTTTTGCGATCAAATTGGTATATCGAATTGATTCAAGACATTTTAAGGTGTTTCCATTCATTTTTTGCACAACATTCAAGCAAACATTTGCCAACAAAGTTTTGCTAGACAAAATGGATCGCGCCATAATAACGTTTCCATCAGCGTTTATCGCATAAGCCGTATATCCATCAAGATAAAATCCCATGAGACCGAACGCATTTCATTTGAGTCGATATTCATGAAATTCAATCGAATTTTACTGTTTCCATAAGGCATTTTTCATTTATATCACTTAATGCGGATAAAAACGTGTGGATGGAAACATAGCTTCTGTGAGATAAAGTCAATCTATTTTTTGTTCCGTGGCAGAAACATGCTTTCATCATTCAGTCAGATCATACAGAAGAATTAAAGATGCAGAAGACAAACGCATTTTCTATCAAATATACAGTATAATGCTGGGATAGCATGTACTGTAGTCTACTGTTTTTAAGCAGAGCTACTCACACTGTTTAATGGCTTAGAACGGACTGGTGGTTTCAGGATTCGTCTTGGGCAAAAACCATTAAACGAGGAGCAAGTTCTGTGTTTTACACGAGATCAAGCAATGTTGCGCCACTTTCTAAATTTGTTACATTGCATCTCTTGAGTTTAGGAGTGTTTTGGAGATCAATTATTGAGAAACGCATTAAATATAGCTTCAAGAATTATTCGTTTGAGTAAGTGTCTGTGAAAAACACTGAAGTGCAATAATTAAAGGGATAGTTCACCCCAAAATGTAAATTCTGTCAGTAATTACTCTCCTCATGTTGTTCAACCCCGTAAGATCGTTCGTTCATCTTCAGAACACAAATTAAGATATTTGTGATTAAATCTGAGAGCTGGGTCACTCCTCCATAGACTTCTAAGGGATTGAAACTTGCCAGCCCAGAAAAGTTATTAAAGACATCGCTAAAATAGTCCAAGTGACTACAGTGACTCAATCTTAAAGGATAATTCCGGTATTTAGCACTTTGAGTCTATTTTCTAGTGTGTTTTGGATGAGCTAGAGTGGTGGACACAGAAATGTTGACGATGGGTCCTGTCTCGACTTTTTGACTCTTTTAGAATCGCCTCTGAGCGCTTCAGAGTGGCTGTCTATGGGCATGCACAAACATGTGCTTAAAACAACCCAACGTTCGTTTTCAAAACTGTGACACTCACCGAGTGGTTAGTGGTGTTCGCTGATGATCCAAAACAAGTAGCGTAGCGAAATACAGTTTCTGTCGTGTTTTATTTGGCATTTTTTAAAATCGCATGATTTCTGTTGGAGGACTCGAGCAATAAAACACGTCACCCAATCGTCAAAATGTCTGTGTCCACCACTCTAGTTCATCCAAAACAGTCATATTGCATCTTTAAAAATCCAAAACTGTTTTTTCTTGGTTTAAACGGGATTTTTCCCCCTTTTTAAAATGAGATTTAATTCCCAGGTCAATTAAAAAAGTCTTTGCATACCTCCTCCAGTCTCGTAGACGGGATTTTCTTGAACTTTTCACAGGCTTGGTAGAACAAGATATTCTCAGCACTCACTTCTGATCTGAGAAAATCCTGAGAGGGAAAAAAAACAAAACACTTCAATGCTTCACGCATGCAATCCAAATGTAAAGTGTGTGTTTTAACGACTGAAAACTTCCTTTTAACTTTGTGAAGTAACACATTCTGAAACACACATCTAGTTCTAATAACCGTAAATGCAGAAAGCCATCTCTCTTGAAACGTAATAGCACATCATACGCTTTTCTTGCACCCGGGAACAATACAAGTTAACACCATGAATAAAAGTTTGCCAAGTATTTACTATTAAAACAATGCAGTATTTACAGCAACATGCCCAGTGCATTATGGGTGTTGAAGTTTTATTTCTATTTGGCAAAATCTATTTGGCAAACGGGAATATAACAGCCTTATTTCTGGTTTTCTTTTTTTCTCAGATTTTTTATTACCATTTCCAACAGTTTTTTACAAATCACTTTACTATACAATTTGTATTATGTATAAACGTAAACACAAAACATGCACACACTTGAAGTATTAAATACAAATATATCAAATCAGGCATTAGGAGGGCTGTCCAAATTTACTTATTATAATAATTAATACAAGGTTGCCAAATTGAGTAAAATGTTTGTTCTTTGTTTCTTAAAGAATATTAAATTTTTTCCAATTGTAAATATTGCATTACGTCTCTAGGAAGGTTTTGATGAGGAGGAGGAATTTTATTTTTCCAGTTTAGTAAAATTAGACGTCTGGCTAGCAACATCACAAAACATTAATCTGTGAGCTGTTCAAATGTATATCTGTAGACACAACACCAAATAGTGACATTACTGGATCTGCTGGGAGTCGATCATTTAAAATTGCTGACAAAGTCTCTATTATTTTAGACCAATAGACGGTGATTTCTCGTTTTCTATATTCCGGTAGCACCAATTTCAGAAAATCATGTGTTATGTTTATAATATCTCCATGCAATTAGTCACATTAGCAGATTAGAGCTGGACACTAATATAGTTACATTATGTGATGATACAAGCAATTTAAGCAGCTGAGATTTGATATATTGCTTTATTAAGTGAGTATATTGTATGCGTGTGGATAAAGTTGGACATATTTGTAAAAAATCTATTTTATTTATGATTTAACATGATATCAGCAGCAATGGCTATATTTATGGCAAACAACGTATTTTGATTTTTAAAAATAACTGATTACAATCACTTCAATACATTGTTTTTTTAGACCAAATTAAGTTATTGTAAACAATCAATATACATAAAACTTGTTTAAATAGTCTGGTATATCTCTAAATGCTCACGGAAACTAATATATATATATATATTTCTACAGCGATTACATCGTATATGCATCTTTGTTGTAATATGGATGGCAATATTGATCTTTATATAAGATTTAAAAGCAGTTATAGATCAAAAACAGATATTTTAGCACACAAAAGCAATTTTCTTGGTAAATTAAGCTTCCAGAGCGCACAAATACAACAAGACACAAATTAAATTAAATAATAAATATATGAAAAAGCTAAAAGGCACAGTTATGATTAAGCACATTAACACTAACCCACAGATCTGAACAGTTAACAATATTATAGATAATGTGAATAAATAAAAAGATATTGCACTAAACCAAACAGTGTGAGTATTGTGGTAATAAATGTAAAATCTTACAGTAAAGTATCGCACACCGACATGGTCTTCCAGCAGCCGCTCGAAACACACGGCCCAGCTGACCACACGGCTGGCCGGACCACCTGACCCGCTCGAGCTCTCTGATAGGCTGGAGCTGCTGCCGCCCCCGCTGGAGAGCTTCAGGTTCAGTTCTGTACAGGAGAGCATTGAGTTATTGATATGATTGAGATCGGACCTGGAGATTGAGGTTACAGTAGGCCTGTCTCCAGTATTCATTAGTCATATGATCAGGGTTATTTTGTCTAATCACAATTATTTTAATAGGGACCATGTACAATTTCAAACATAAATGTTACTATTTGATGCATTGTACCAGAGTTAGCCTCTAATACATAATTTACATCGGCAGTCCCTAATTATTTGAGATAACTGCAAAAATTGCCATTCAAATAAAGGCGTTTAAAGAAATGGCACAAATGTACAATATAATCTACTTTTCCAGTGAAAGAATAAAGAATATAATTTTTTTTAATGGATTGTGGATTTAATCAGAATGCAAAATAAAATTAAAGCATTAAAGTGAATCATATGGGCATATTTTATTATAATATTACACAGTAGTGGCCAAAAGTGATATCTGATGGGATTTATAGTTTATGACTCGACACGTTCAATTAAAGGATCCAAATATGAGAAAAACACTATATATTTTTTAAATATGAAGGAAAAACAAAACACTAAACCTGGTTAATGTATTTATCAGACTTTTTTTTACAATGCAAAAAACCCATGAAAAAGCAAACATTGACTACAATCAAATATTAGTATTTGTTTCTCATAATTTCTTCATAATTATGAGAGTTCATAATTTCTTGCATGACAGCCTGGCCAAAAATTATGTCCGCACAATTTGTCATGTGTCACTGCACTATTAAAACAATCGCCTCCAAGCACAACTACAGTATATGCTTACAAAAACTTTAAAGTCCCACTGTGGTGAAAATCCAGCTTTTAATTGTTTATATGTCTATGTGGTGTTTTTAAATATGAATTTACACATGATTTGTGTAAATTCATAATCGACAGCATTGCTGAGTATTTTCTGCTTAAAACTGCAGTGAACCAAAGACAGTCTCAAAAACACGCTTTGAAATCGCTGGTGTTTCTGACGTCACAAACTACCTTGACCAATCAGATCAACGTGTGATCGTCAACCAGTGGATCTCTGAGTGAGTGGAGGCGGGGCTCATTTGCATATTCATAGAACCGCGCATACTAAATGAGGCAAGGGTGTCGAGTTACATTCAAGATATTTTAAGCCATGAAGTTTTTTTCTTCAAAGGAAAAAAACACTCAAATGTGTCGTTTTGGTGATCAAAGATGAGTTTAAAGGGATACAATTATTGACTACATGAGGACTTTAAATTTAAATATTATTTGAATATTAAAAGGTGACGATGTTGATTTTCCTAGGCCACTACTGTTTTTTATTATTTAATAGATTCAAAGTAAAAAATAATAATCATGTATTAGGTTTACACTAAGTGACATAAAACAAAACGTAAATAATTGCTATTAACAATTTAATTGTCAGCACAGAGATGATGGTGACATGCTTGTTCAACAATGTAGAGAAAACTTACCGCCATCAGAAACCGCCTGGGTCTGCAAGAACACACACACACACACACACACACACACACACACAGAGAGTCAGTCTACCATGAAATCAATGGGCTTGTGGTGTGTCATAGTCATGAATTAAACAAGAAATACAGGAAATAGCATTTTAACAGCTGCATGTTTTTTCCTCAGCTCACGCCGGAAAGGGTGTGTGTTCAACATTAACTGCTCATTAGAAGACATGAAAGCATGACACACACGTCAACAAAAAGCACGATCGAGAGATTCACTTTCGACTGACAAACACGTCCGTTTGATTGAAAGGCTCATCGCCATGAAAATCATGTGGAAACCTGATTGAGAATTGCTCATTTTCTCTGTGGCTCAACATACACATGGATTTAGCAAGCTACACCATAGAAGATCATTATAATTATTGCAGAATAACCCATAAGCCAAGATATACATTTGACAGCATTCAAAAGACAACTGAAAACTCCTCTCTTCCGTGAGCACTTGTCATTAATAAATAAATAAATAAAAACCTTTTTCTTTAAATCCTCGCTCGTCTGGTTTATGCTACTCTGAGCAATGTTTGAACTTTGAGCACTTTTTTTTGTCTCTTCACGATGACTCGCTTGGGTTAGTCCTCAGATGTAAGTTGCTTTGGATAAAAGCGTCTGCTAAGTGACTAAATGTAAATGTGATCAGTTTATTAATTTCCTATGGAATCAAACCCTTGACCTCCGTGTTGCGAGCGCCCGTCATTATAAAGCCTTTGAAGACATCACTAGACTTTCAGATTCAGCTTAACTTCAGGGACAAGTGGTTCAAAATGAATCAGATCGGATTGATTTGGGTTGTTCAAAAGAAAAAAAGGATTCTGAAATCAGATAAGAAACCAAGATTGGATTTTGTGGTTGATTGAATCAAAATGTCTGTGTATGTGAGATTGGGATCAGAAGGGTTAATTTCAGGAACAAATGTGCAACAACATTTGTATCATGCAATATATACACACACATTTATATTTTTATTTCACTCTTGATTACAGTAAAGTAATTTATGTAAAGTATTTTGTCGCCATACATTAGTCCTCCTAACAGCTGTCATTCATTATCAAACTAAATATATATATTTTTAAATCACTGTATATAAACTGCATTGGCACAATCATCAGATTAACCAGTCGAAAGTAATTTCTAATAACTGCATCCCTTATTTATTTATTTTATTTGTGTGGGTCACATGATGGGCTACGGAAACCCTAAAGGGACATGTGATGGAGAAAAAATAAATTTTAATGCTTTTACGTTCTCTTGCATATGTTTTGCGTTCCCACAAGAGACTTTGCATTCACTCAGTTTTTTGCCAATGAACGCAAGGTTTCAAGGGGACACACGAAAGCATTGAAATATATAATTATTCTCCAATTTCATATTTCTTACAAAAGTAAGATGGATTACCTGATCCTGGACAAACCTATTTTCTAATATTATATTTCTGATCCAGATTAAACTTTTCCAACAACTGCTCTGAGGATAATTCAACAGCAAACGCAAATATACGGGAAAAGGACTAGTCAAACAAGACAAGTTCACTTTATTTATTAGGCTTTAAAACATAATTAATTTGAGCTTTTAATTATACTCTAATGTTGAATAACTATAAGGGCTAAAATTGAGAAAAAAAATCTATTTCATAGAGATAATTTCGATATTGGTATCTTTCATAAAAATATTTAAAATGTAGCCTACTGTCTTGGTTGTTTCTACATTAATTTGGAGATTAAATAAGAAATAACTACAATATAAAACAAAAATAATGAAAGTACAAAACAAATTTTATGTATAAATAAAATAATAATATAATATAATAATAAAAATAATAAATATATAAAAAATAAAAATATATAAATTATATAATATATATATATATATATATATATATATAATATAAAAAAAACATAATAAATTATAAAAAAAAAAAAAAAAATTATAAAAAATACAAAACACACACATACATATATACATTATATATATATGTATATATGTATGTGTGTGTGTGTTTTGTATTTTTTTTTATATGCATTAGATATTATATAAATCTTTAATGTTAGGTGTGATTAATTACAGAAAAATGTGTAATTAGTTAATTATTTTTTCAATCGATTGTCAGCACTAATGCAAATATTAATCATATTTGCCTTCAAAGACATCCAAAGACTTTCCAAAAACTATTTAACCAACTTCTAGGGACAATGTTATCCTCAAAATCAAACACACACAGACACACACACACACACACACACACACACACACACAAGTCCCCTCAGACTCACAGTAGATGGAAAAACAGCCCAGGACTAGAAGAACACATCTGTAATGCATTAGGAGATCAGCTGAATGCTCAACCAAACACAACTTTCCAGACCACAAATATCTTGAGCATAAAGTTAAAATAGTAACTGATGTAAGGGTATAAACATGATCATGCTCCCAGAATAAAGCCACTCTTAGAACGAGCCAATCAGAACGAGCCAATCAGAGAAGCCTCAGGCCTGACCCCGACTCACCATCTGACCCGCTGGCACTGCCAGAGTCTTCATTTTCTTGGACATGTCCACATCAGGATCGGGTCGAGCGCGCCCGTCTCTCTCCGAAGCCTTTCCCTCTACAGAGTCTGAGCCTGAAACACCCTCTTTCTTACAGCGCTGTCACTTCCTGTTCGAAAGGGAAGTCTTACCATAGCAACACACCGCAAGAGGAACTGTGGTTAGTCTGAGTAAAACCTCCTTCTCAGCTGCAAGCAGGGCTTTGTGTGGTACGAGACCCCTAACCCAGAGCTCATCCATTTATACGACAGATCAATGAGAGAACTACAGTACATCGACATCAACCACAGAGGAGAACCTCAACCTGACGCCCGAAACCACCAGCTCCACTGCAGGGGCTTCTTCACTCTGGGGACCAAGGGGTTTTTGGGGCCCTTGGGATGTTTTGACATGCACTGACATTTGTGCTTTTTTCAGTTATTTATAAACATGTTAATGGCAAAGGTGTAAATTCACCCTATATAGCACAAACGGGGCTACCATAATATGTGAGCAACACATAGTTTGTATTTTTGAGAGAATATTATTTATGCATGGTTATTGAAAAAACTAAAAATAAAAAGTTTCTGAAATGAGGCCACAAAACTCATATTGATTATTTCTTCACAAGACTTTTGAAAATTGTATCACATAGCCTAGAAATATATTTGCTCCAAATCATTCTGACTACTCACTCAGATAAGTCAATAAAGTCTTTTAGATTGTGTATGACGTGTTTAGTGTGAGAAAGCTTATGCGAGGAGGCGTGATCTCTCATTAATATGTGTGGCATTCCACACCTGAGAAAGACAAAGATAATTTACTCACCCCCATGTCATCCAAGATCTCCATCTCTTTCTTTCTTCAGTCGAAAAGAAATGAAGGTTTTTGATGAAAACATTCCAGGATTTTTCTCCATATAATGGACTTCAATGGGACCCAAACGGTTCAAGGTCCAAATGACAGTTTCAGTGCAGCTTCAAAGGGCTTTAAACGACACCAGACAATGAATAAGGGTCTTATCTAGCCAAACCATCGCTCATTTCAAAAATAAATAAAAAAGTTTAAGTTTTATAAGCACAAATGCTCGCCTTGCTCTTAACCTTAAAGCAGCACTATGCAGGATTTCCGTTTTTGTCAAACAGTGACCCCTAGATTCGCTGTGGGACACTGTCGTAAATATCACGCACGCAGAGATGTCTCTGCACTCACGGCCGGATCCCCTCCCCCTGTACACCGGTACCTGTTCAGTAGGATAGAAGCTGTAACGAGTGGAAATAAGGTGTGGCCCCTTTAAGAGCTGCGCGCGCCCTGTTTGTATTGATTTGCAGTCTGTATTGTATGTGCGCCTCGAACACCACATGTATACTGCGCCGGGTTATTTCTGTTTGATGCTCATTTTAGCAGATCTTTCTTGCCGTAAAGCAATTCGTTACATTGCGAGACCTGATATCACGTGACACTTCCTGATGCTGCGGCCGCCGGCTCAAAGTTGCAAGTGCGTTTTTTCCGCTCACAGCCAACAAGGGGGGTGAGACGACCACCATTCAACACGAAATCAGTAATATAACTATTACAATGACTCCAAAGCTGTTCGGTTAAGGTAATAAAGTTACTTAGTTCACCTTTAAACCTTAATTTCTTTTCGACTGAAGAAAGAAAGACATGGACATCTTGGATGACATGGGGGTGAGTAAATTATCAGCAAAAGTTTTTTTTAAAGTGAACTTATCCTTTAAACACTGTGTCATAGTGTGATGAGAGCAGACATTACTATGAGAGATAATAAATTAATACTAATTAAAGGTACAATATGCAGGATTTTTCGCCACCAGGGATCGCTAACCTCTTACAATAACAAAGGCGTATAATGATGATGCAAAGCATTAAGTGTAATTATGGATCTTGTCGTCGAGCTGATGGATCTTTTATGGATGAGTGAATACACTGATGTGTTTAACATGACTGTGGTGAAGCAGGAGCGATTGCTAGACGTACACCAGCGCCACACGCAACGCCAGTCCCGCGGATATAAAGGAATAAGGACATTTCATTCTACCCAACTACACGCAAGTGCTGAATTAATACTCACACAGGTCAGTTTATTAGAGGAGTTAAACTTGAGGTAACCCAGCGCTGTTTGACTCGCTCTAACAGTTATAGGGCCCTATAAAAGCCGTTTTAATTTTTTCCCAAATTCCGTTTTTTCCGTTTTAATTTTTGCAAATTCCGTTTTTTCCATTTTAATTTTTGGAATTCAGTTTTTTTTTTACCCTTTACTGTTATTTTAGTTGTAAAAAGAGTGTGTTAATGTTAATGATTAAAATGTACACAAATAAAATAGGCATTTACTCTTAAAATGACAAATAGGCTACTGCATGATGCAACATAACACTGCACTCTAAGAACTTCAAGTAACAACAAAATATGGTTATGAGCTTAAAACCAGGGTTTTTCCTGCATAGACAATTATGAGGCGGCCGCCTCCGTCAAATTTCGTGCCGCCTCCGCCTCTCGACAAAACTCGGACAGACAGTCACGACACGTGCTCATATACACGTTATCCACCGTGACAGTTCTGTCGCGATTCCCGCTTGTGTCCATTCTCTAACCGTGTAGTTTGCCGATAGTGCTGCACGGATCATAATCCGCGGGCCGAGTAATAAAAACCTTCCATTCAATCGAGGGTGGATGACAGCTAAATGAGTGTAATAAAGACACGGAACTCCCATCATGTTACCTAATGTACGCACGGTAACAAAGTTGCGCTGTTGAATCTCGCGCAGTTATTTATAACATTAATTATAGTTAAGAAACAATATATAGGCTACACACGACCAGAGTACTGTTTTCCTGAATGCCATCACGAGTGAAACCGAGATATTAATTTCAGAACAGTTCAATAAACAAATAGTTAAAAATTAAGTTACTTACATTTTTAGACTGTTTTTGTTCTGTTTTAGCAGCGAAAATAGTTCCAAACAACAGAACCATATCGCGTCTCACAGCAACTCTCATCCATGATTCATTACTGAATCATTCAGCGTTTTGAACTAATCGCTTGAGACAAAGATTCAATTGCCCATTATTAAACCGCCTCATTCTGAAACAATCAGCCGTTTGAACGAATCGTTTACATTAATGACTCAATGACTCGCTCATCAAGACGGCCGCCTGCCCCCTCCTACTGGCGGTTTAGTTTCAAGTATCATTCTTTTCAACATTCCTTGTATATTCAAAAAATATTCAAAATAATCTCATTTAATACAGTTATAATTTGTCAATGTAAATTATTTAATTTGATTGGTAACAGCCTAGTGTCTTATTATTTTAATTTAATGTATTGATAAAATGTAAGAATTTTAAATGAAATTTAGAGCATACATTAAATAAAATTAGGGGAAAATGCCCTTTATAAAGGTACAAAAAATTATTCCGATAAGAGTGTTTTCAAAAATGAAACATTGACAATAAGTTTAAAGGGAGTAAAGCCTCTGTTTAGGCTATAAAGAAAATGTAATTTTGCCAAAAGAAGAACTTTTAATTTAAATAAATGTTAATTGTGTGATATGTTACCATATTATCATGCTTAATTGAATAATTGTAATGTGATGATCAGATGCAGATATCTAAATCAAAGAATATGGGTGGTTGGCGGGTGGATTATTATTTATTTTTAACAACAGATTCGAGTGACTCAAAGTGCACCAGATTAATGAATTTATCTTTAAAATGTACAAAATTTTCTCCCGGGAGCGCATGCCCCCGGACCCCCCTAGTGTTACAATTTTACCACCTCCGCCTCATTTGAGCCAGGAAAAACCCTGAAAACTGTCCTGTAAAATAAATTATATTAGTTTATATATAAGTTAAAATAAAAGTCACACTCTAGCTGCGTCCTAATGTGCACACTATCCATCCTAAATAGTATGTGACATTAGTAATTGTCAATACTATTTCGGGCATAGTATGCACTTGGAACGGAGCTTCTGTCTCTCTCTCGCGCACTGTCGAGTGCGCTCACGGACACACTCGAGCTGCGAGTTTAGGATCACATACTATTTAGGATGGATAGTATGCACATTGGGACGCAGCTTCGGTCTCTCTCGCGCGCTCTCTTGGACACACTCGGTCTCTCTCTAGTGCTCTCGACTCGGACACACACACTCGGTCCGGCACCTCATAGACAGACGTGCACGGAGGGGATTTCGCGGAAATTATAGGGCCCTACAGTTACACTATCACACTAAACGCATTGGAGTGTGTTGAATGTTGTAAGTTGGGTTGTTTGTTGGCTGTATAGATACCTGTCAACATTTGGTTTTCAAAATCCGGGAGATTTTTTTTCGGATTTACAAGTTGTCAAATTTACAGCTTGTAACGAGTGGAAATAAGGTGTGTCCCCTTTAAGAGCTGTGCGCTCCTTGTTGAACTTCAGTTGTGTGCGATCTCTATTCTTCCTGAAGCAACGCGTTAACTGTACTTCAGTTTCTTTGCGGGGACACCGCCTTCACCTGCCATCATGTCTATCAGCTCGCTTTCGGGTTAAACTTTCCACGACGGCGCAACTGGGTTATAGGTTGCGTGCGGTGACAAACGGGTTGAAATTGTAAATGGTCTGTGGATTGTGTGAATATAACGCATTTAATCAAATCTGGCAACTGGTCAACATTAGACAAACAATTGGTCTGATTATTCATAAAGGAGTTTGGGCCATGCAAATTACGGGAGTTTCCAGGGAAAAATAACAAATCGGGAGGGGTCCGGGAGATAGGGCTAAAAAACGGAGAAACCGGGAAAAACCGACTGGGTAAGACAAGGTAAGCTAGATCAACAATTAGAATAACATACAGATCATATTCTAACATTTCATCATGTTGAACTAAATAACTTTGATTAGTTTTATGTAATTTGCTCTCCTGTCTAATAAAGTACATGAAAACTCGCGTCTCTGTCGAGTGGAAGTTAGTCGTGGACGTGGAGCTCTCGCATCTCGAAACATGTTGATCTTCAGTTTAGTCTTTTTGTCTCAAAGTCTGCTTGCCATGGTCCATAATGTTTGAACAAAACAACAAAAGCGTGAGCGTATTACGGGCATAACCCAGTTGTCCACGTCTGTCGCCATGGTTACTATGGCATTGAGCGGTAACCGAGGCTAACGCGGATATGACATCATTGGCGACTCCTCATCGCTGCTCACACGCCCCGTTTCCTTGCTTAAAATCGTAATTTTCTCATGATTTACAGACAGTTGGGAACATTTGGGATATTGTAAGTAATCAACTAAACAAATTATAACACATTGGTCTATATGGATATTTTACTACAAAAATCCTACATATTGTACCTTTAAATGGCATGTGATTATTATCTATGGTTTGATATTAGCTATAACAATGTTGCTTGCCTTCAATGAAACTTGCTCTATATAGGTTGATGAAAACATGCCCTTCCATATATTTTTTAATAACAATGGATTTTTTTTATAACAGTCCATTAATAGGAAACCAAAAGCAACATGAAAATATGGCTTGTGTAGCTAAAAACTTGCTCTATATAGGTTGATGACAACTTGCCCTTATATTGGGTCAACTGTACTTTTTTTAATAACAATATTTTGTATAACAGTCTCTCCATTAATAGGAAACAAAAACAAATAGCAATATGTATTTTGGAATTTGAAGGACTCCAAAATAATTCCTTTGAAAAATATAGACACGAACAAGTCAGAGTAAAATTATGCCCTTGGGGTAAGAAGATGAGCCGACAGAAGTGTCACAGAAGGCCCAAGTAACATGTTGTTACTAATGATACTATTTTTAAAAACATTATTGTAATTAATTAAGTATTTCCATTAATTAGATGTACATTTTAGACATCTTTTGCTTTACCTTTAACATTTTTGCTTGCCTTGTATAGCTAAAAACTTGCTCTGTAAATGACAACATGCCCTTCTAGTGGGTCCGGTCAACTGTATTTTTCAACAGATTTTGATATCTCATTAATAGTAAACAAAAAGCAATGTGTATTTTGGAAATTTGAAGGAATAAAATAATAAAAATGACACAGATCTAATGAGTAGGGCAAGTCGGAGTAAGATGAAGTAAAAAAGATAAAATTTGATCATTGGGGTAAGATGAGCCACCATAACTAGCACAGAAGGCCCCAAGTAGCATGTTGGGATCTTTCCCTATGTTATCGTTATCCTACATGCATTTGATCCAAAATTCGAAATTTTATCCAAAATTATACCAAATTCGTCTGTATTCATACAGATTGTCATGATTCTATAATCATACCTGAGTGTCGGTCGCGCGCATGTTGAGCACGCGCCTCCTGCTGAGCTTGATCTGTAGAGAAGCTCCTCTGGCCAGCCGACACAAGCTTTGGCTGAGAGCTCTTATCGCCACCATAATAACAGCTGAACTCAAGCCGAGAACACTGGAGACTGCGTTTACCTGCGCGACACAAGCGTTCATGAGCGCTCAACGCGCCTCAACTTCAAACAGGTGAGCGCCGGGGAATCAGCTGACACGCATGCGCAGACCGCTCAATGACTTTTATGTTGCACAATTAAATTAAATTAAATTAAATTAGTAAATAAATAATTGAATAAATAAATAAAAAATAATTAAATTAAATTAAATTAAATCAGTAAATAAATAAATTGAATGAATAAATAAATAAAATAATAAAATTAAATAAACGAAAATTAAATTAGTTAATAAATAATTGAATAAATAAATTAAATAATACAATTAAATAAGCAAATAAATAAATACATTGAATGAATAAATAAATAAATAAATCAAATCAAATCAAATAAGTAAATAAATGAATTAATTAAATTAATTAATTAAATACATAATAAAATTAAATACTAAAATTAAATAAGTAAATAAATACATTAAATAATAAAATTAAATAAAATCAAATAAAATTAAATTAGTAAATACATAATTGAATAAATAAATAAAATAATAAAAGTAAATAAAATAAAATAAAATAAATAATAAATTGAATGAATAAATAAATAAATAAATTAAATAATAAAATTAAATCAAATTCAATTTAATTAATTAATTAAAATAAGTAAATAAATAAATTAATATAATTAATTAATTAAATTAAATTAAATTAAATAAATAAATAAATTGAATACATAAATAAAATGAATTAAATTAAATTAAATTAAATAAATAAATAAATTGAATACATAAATAAAATTAATTAATTAAGTTAAATAATTAAATTAAATTAAATAAGTAAATAAATAAATTGAATAAATAAATAACATAAATAAATTAAATAAATAAAAAAATTAAATTAAATTAAATTAAATTAAATTAAATTAAATTAAATTAATTTAAATTAAATTAAATTAAATTAAATTAAATTAAATTAAATTAAATTAAAATTAAATTAAATATTAATATAAATGACTGGTGCATATGGATCTGCCTCCCCCTGCTGACTGGATAAATAAGCTGCAGTTAGCTGTGACGTAAATGAGATGAGATTCTCTGACTTGAACTGACCAAAACCTTGTTTCAGGCGGACCTAGTCTCTATTTCTCCTGCATCCTTCTATTGGAATAAGTTTGACCTTAACATTGACTGGGAAAAAGTCTGGTCCCTATACAGAAGTTCCTTTTAACTAACAAAATTAAAGAAGTCTCATTCAAGTTACTACACAGGTTTTACCCCACAAATGTTTGCTTAAATAAGTTTAGGAATGACATTGATGTAAAATGCTCCTTTTGTGGCTTGCATCCTGAAACTATTTCACATTTATTTTGGTCCTGTGAATTCACATATAAGCTCTGGAAAGATGTTAATTCTTTTTAGGTGACAATATTCTTCCTGAGTTCTCCCTATACTACAAAAATGTAATTTTTGGTTGTTTTAGTGACTGTGGGAAGGACAATGGTGCTCTCTTTCTAGTAAACCTAATCTTATTTTTTGCCAAATTCCATATTCATAAATGTAAGTTCAGTAATAAAAAAAAACACTTTTTTCAGTGCTAAAAACTGAAATGGAACAGTATCTCTCCCTTGCAAAACAGAAAAGCTGTTAAAACTGTGGTTAATTGTACTATATTTAATGTTTTTATTTGATTTTTAATCTTGTGTTTCAGTGTCTCTTGTATTTTTTATATGATAATTTTTTCTTTATTTTTTTTTCTTTTTCAAGGTTTTTGTGTTTTTTTTTGTTTAAACTTTTGCTATTTTGATTGTATTGTTGATTACTTGCAATAAAAAAAAATTTAAAAAAAAAAAAAAAAAAAACTGACCAATATCTTGGGTCAATTTTTTGAAAAAGTATTTATACATTATTCAGTCCACAGTATGTCGATGACATTTCGGAAATATGATATTATGTTCAGCATGCAAACTTACAGCTACAACGTCTCCTCTAGGTAACTGTTATTTCCTTTTATGAGGTGCCAGTTTTTCATAACATTTAAATACAAAATAGATGCATAGATGCAATCAGGAAACAATATTGCATCACTGTTTGTAATCGCTTTTTTGTTGATCTGATGGCAATCTCTGAATAAGCTAAGTTATTTCAGTGTTCGAATTTTGTTGATATATATTTTTTTAAGTAGGCTATAGAAGTTATTTAAAGGATATCAAATATTTATGTTGATACTGAATGTCTTTCTTTAATTATAAAATAAAAATGCTACTATAAGAGATGTACACACAGCTTATATCTAAGCAAAGATAGCCTATAGAAATTATTTTACAATTTACATTTTATTACAAATAGCATTGAAAAGAAAACTCTCAATTTGTCAAAAATGCATAGAAAACCAAACAATTGATTCATAAGTGAAGCATCTCTTCATGTTTGTCCTGTGTGCATCACATAAGCAAAGCAGTCTGCTGTATAAATACATATATTCTGTTCCCGCTGGGTCACTGAGGAGATTTGCATTATTATCAGTGTGTATATCAGTAAATATGCGTCTATGAACAGAGCTCTGCTGTCCGAGACACACACACACACACACAGGTAAAGATGTTGTTGGGACGAGTGTTTGTGGAGACGCTGCTCTTCATCGTCTGTTCTCTTCATCTCTGTAAGTGTTATAGTGTTATATTAAGTGTTATATTAAACTTAATAAAGTTAAGTGTAATATACTTCACACAGTGACTAGAAAATGTGTCCATATGTCTGATCGAATGGAAACTGTAACCTGATATTGCTCAGGTGTAATTTTAGTGTCGTTGATACTAATTGATATACATTGGTGTTTCATTGATTATTGTAGGCTATTTATTAATATTTTTTATTGGATTTTGAGTTTTTTCAGTGCAATCTCACCTGTTTCATTTATGCATGACTTGAATTATGTTTATTAGTTTATTGTGTAATCCAATAATGATTGCAATATTTTGAATGAGAAATGCATTGGCAACTAAATAAAATAAGTTTAACATTCTTTATATTTTATTTTATGGGTTTATTGTAAGTAATATACTTTTTTATGATTTTAATTTTAGTTAACGATTATAGCCTTCAAGGACGTTTATTTTTATAGTTTTAATCATCTTTTGAACCATCAACTTTATGAACTGTTAGTTCAGTATAAAGTATAAAGCCGCTTTTAACTGAATAATCTGTTTCTCTGAGATCTACTGCTTCCCTTAATCGCTTTATGTCTTTATTTTCTTATCTTAAAATAACTTGTTCATGTTTTTGATTTTTCTTATTTTCTTCTGTGTTACTGATGTATGATGGACAGGTTGAGCATTTATTTTGTTTTGTATATTCGTAGTGTGGTGTGTGTGTCATCAATGTATCTGGCTGCTATGATACAATCCTCTCTTCTCTCTCTCTCTCTCTCTCTCTCTCTCTCTCTCTCTCTCTCTCTCTTCTCTCTCTCTCCTCTCTCTTCTCTCTCTCTCTCTCTCTCTCTCTCCTCTCTCTCTCTCTCTCTCTCTCTCCCCTCTCTCTCTCTCTCTCTCTCTCTCTCTCTCTCTCTCTCTCTCTCTCTCTCTCTCTCTCTCTCTCTCTCTCTCTCTCTCCTCTCTCTCTCTCTCTCTCTCTCTCTCTCTCTCCTCTCTCTCTCTCTCTCTCTCTCTCTCCTCTCTCTCTCTCTTCTCTCTCTCTCTCTCTCTCTCTCTCTCTCTCTCTCTCCTCTCTCTCTCTCTCTCTCTCTCTCTCTCTCTCTCTCTCTCTCTCCTCTCTCCTCTCTCTCTCTCTCTCTCTCTCTCTCTCTCTCTCTCTCTCTCTCTCTCTCCTCTCTCTCTCTCTCTCTCTCTCTCTCTCTCTCTCTCTCTCTCTCTCCTCTCTCTCTCTCTCTCCTCTCTCTCTCTCTCTCTCTCTCTCTCTCTCTCTCTCTCTCTCTCTCTCTCTCTCTCTCTCTCTCTCTCTCTCTCTCTCTTTTCTCTCTTCTCTCTCTCTCTCTCCTCTCTCTCTCTCTCTCTCTCTCTCTCTCAGTGGATCAAGGCATTGGACTGTTGTCTGAAACATGTAGACCGGATGAATGTTTCTATTTTTCAAACGCGTCACAAAACGGCACCACTGGTCAGTTACATATCGTCTTCTTATTCAGTTAATTTTAAACTGTATAAAAATGAGTGTACACGTGTTTTAAAGGGGTGGTAAAATGCCATTTTCACAAGATGTAAAATACATATCTGATGTCCCCAGAGTGTGTGTGTGTGTGGTGAAGTTTTAGCACAAAACACCCAACAGATATTTTTATAGAGCATGTTAAAGTTGTCACTTTTTGACGGTTTGCAAAAACGCACCGTTTTGTGCCTGGCCCTTTAAATGCAAATGAGCTGCTGCTCCCGGGAAGCGATATTTTTTTTCACAGGATGGTACGGGAAGACTCATTAATATTCATTAGGGAACTCATGCCTGATTGGTCTGATGACCTACCCCCTAACCCCGCCCCTAAACCTACCCGTCACTGGGGTTAAGACCAATCAGGGATGAGTTCCCTAATGAATATTAATGAGTCTTCCCCTACCATCCTGTGAAAAAAAATATCGCTCCCGGGAAGGGGTCGGGGTTTCAAGAGCTCTGTGTGTTAGCAGCTGCGATCACCTCACGCACACACACACACACTAGTAACATAACAGAAATCGTTCTGCCAGACAGAACTTTTGTGAGATACACACATAGACAGTATAAGAAGTGGACAGGGCCGTCTCATTGGAACTCAGTTGAAGCCCATTTTTAGTGATTTTTGAGCACTTCCGTTCCTGACGCGCAGACTCAAACCGACTCAAACTAAGCTTGATGACGTGAGCAACCCGCCTGACAGACGTAAATCTTCTAGTAGCTGTGCGTGAAAATTGCCAACGTTATTCTTGTAGAGACGGGGAACTTGAGCAAAGAGTTCTCATACCGAATTATTTCCAATTCCCCAAAAAGGTTGTTGAAATATTTTGTCCCGTTGCTTTTATGGACTCATTATCTATGTGCTTCTCCTTCGAAGGGACGTCCCCTCGATTGCCTGCGAGCTTCTCCTCCTGTCTGTATAGGGTTGCGCCACCTATGTCTGATAAATAACCGGGACATCGATGACCCGCAGGCAAAGGGGGTGGGGTGGGGTGGGGGGGGATTACATGCGCTTCTTACATGCGCATGCAAGTCTTTTAGGGGCACGCGCTTCTTGAGGCACACACGCACACTAGCACACACACGCAAGGTTTCTCATTTGCCGTGCACGCGGCGCGCAACACGGTTTGAACATACATATTCACATAGCTTTCGAAAACTGGGACATTCAGTGTAAAACCGGGACAGGTGGCAACTCTATGTCTGTACGTTAACTTCTGACAGCGCGACAGAGAGTCGAGTGGTTATGACGCAGTCGTTAGCCTATTTTTACAAAAACTGTTTCTACGGGGCCATAATGTAACATAGAGTAATGGAGCCCTTTATACATTCACTGTAAAAAAAAAAGTTGGATTAACTTAAAAAAGTAAGTTACCTGGTTGCCTTAAAATTTTTAGTTAATTGAAATTAAAACTTTGAGTTAATACAACAAAGGAGATTTGTTTAATAAATAGAAACTCAAAATATTATGTTATCTGAACTACATTAATTATCTAAGTGATTTGACAAAATATAAAAAGTTGTGATAACAAATCACGAAAATAATTTTTACAGTGTTGTCGTGTTTCTTTAGAAATAAATAATGGACAAATGGAGTCTTTAAACGCCTCAGATGTAAAGTTATTCGCTGTCAAAGTGACGCCAAAATGAATGGGAGTCAATGGAAATGCTAACGCAAGTGAAGTTCTGCTACAAGATGGCGGCACCCGGCCGACTTCAACTTCCGGTCGATGGATTACCCGCTTGGATACACACAGAGTGACTTTCTATTGCATGTGAAAAGATGGATGCTAAATATGTACTCTTATTCAACAACTATTCCTCTCCTCAACATGGACTGTGTGTTTGGGGGCGGGGCTTATGTAAATTCTAGGATTGGTGATGTCACTAACCCATGAGGAATGTCGTGTAGTCCCGACCAGCCGTTTGTTGTAGTCCTTTTCTTTAAAAGCAAATATCTCCATTTGCTTTGAACTTCAAACGTTGTAGCAGATGTTGTTTATGCTCAAACAGCAACATTACACACTAACTAAAGTTAGAAAAGTGAAATCATACACAACCATCCCTTTAAGAACTACAAATCACTATTTGTATAAAAACATAGAAGTATAAAATATGTAAACAGAAAACCAACGCAGTTTATGAAACTTAGTTAAATCTGTTTTCATTCTCCTAAGGTGTTCGAGAAAACTGCACGATAAAAGGTACAAATAATGCCTGAAACACACACTGATCAAATCAATGTTTTCCATGTATGAAATGTATACTGACCTTTGACCTTTTGCTCTCCTTCCAAGCTTTTAATGTGAGCATAAACAGCAGTTCGTCTCTCAAAGTGAACGAGGGATCAGACGTGACACTGACATGTGTTCACGATCTCCCCAACGCCTCCATCATCATGTGGGAGAAGGATCAGAAACAGCAGGAAGAAACATCAGGAATGTTTAAGATCAAGACTATCTTAAGGAACACAGTAATCTACTGTAATGTTACCAGTATCTGTGGGTCCTTCAACTCTAGTATCAACATTACTGTAAACGGTGAGTATACTGCTCATTATTTATGATTGTTTCCATATTTTTTGATACTGTGACGCATTTGGGATCAGTGACCATGATATCATAAAATACTATATTTAAATATTTCAAAAAATATATATATATGAATAATATTTAAACTTTTAGTAACACTTTACAGTAAGGTCTCATTTGTTAACATGATTTAATGTATTAACTAACATGAACTTACAGTGAGCAATACATTTGTTACAGCATTTATTAACCTTTGTTAATGTTAGTTAATAAAAATACAGTGTTTGTTTGTTCATGTTAGTTCACAATGCATTAACTAATTTTATTAATGTATCATTGAAATTAACATTAACTAAGAATAATAAATGCTGTAGAGGATTGTTCATTTTATACATGAATATATCTATATTGGGAGTCAAAAGTTTGAAATAATAAGATTGTTTTTATGTTTGTGAGAGAAGTCTCTTCTGCTCACCAATGGCACATTTATTTGATCATAAATACAGAAAAAAAATTAAATATTATTACAATTTGAAATAGTTGTTTTCTATGTGAAATACAGTAAATACAGTTATAATGTTACAATATATTTCTATTTCAAATAAATGCTGTTCTTTTGAACTTTCTATTCATCAAAGAATCTGGATGGATGGATGGAGACATTGTGAAAGGCAATATGTGTAATGTCACTCTTATTTTCTTTCTGTTTTTCAGTTGCCAATAACATGGTGGTTATTCTGGTCTGTGTCGGCGCAGCGGCGGCTGTCCTCATGATGTTTGCCATCGCCATGAAGATCTCGCTGAGGAGAGGACAAGGTAAACCTCTGACAGTGAACATCTGCATCTCGTCCTACTGTGTTTCATCCCTCTCTCTCTCTCTCTCTCTCTCTCTCTCTCTCTCTCTCTCTCTCTCTCTCTCTCTCTCTCTCTCTCTCTCTCTCTCTCTCTTCTCTCTCTCTCTCTCTCTCAGTTCAGAGTCAGGCCAGGAAAAGACAAAGACAACAGAACATGGAGAACATCCACAGTTCTGTGAATACCGTCACCAGCTACGAGTCCTGAGTCCTGAATCCCGAGTCCCGAATCCTGAATCCAGAGTCCTGAATCCTAAGTCTTGTGTCCTAAGTCCCGAGTCCTGAATCCTAAGTCCTGAGTCCTAAGTCCCGAATCCCGAATCCTGAATCCCGAGTCCCGAATCCTGAGTCCCGAATCCTGAATCCTGAATCCCGAATCCTGAATCCCGAGTCCTGAATCCTAAGTCCTGAGTCCTGAATCCTAAAGCCTAGTTCACACTACATGATTTTAAGCCCGATTTAAGCCCGATTTGCAAATCGTTGAGTCGCCGACAAGTCAGGGTGTTATCGCGTGCAAATCGCGGGCGATTAGCGGAAGATTAACGCTCGCCAATCTGTTAGTGTGAAAGAGCCAACAACGCATCAAAGACGCTCACAGACACCTCGCAGACGCGTCGCCGAGCCCAGAAAAATATCTAGCATGCTAGATATCCAGAGCTGTCGCGCGACTCAATCTCAGTGATGTCATGAGCTAGAGCCAATCAGAGCAAGGCATGGGTTGAGGTCACCGGTAAATAGCATGGTAAATACCGGTAAATACGCGAAATGCGCGATTTTCAAACAAACACGACCAAGACGAGTTTACAGAAAGATGAGCAACATGTCGTCAAGAAAGCAATGGACTCAACAGCAAATTTTAGGAGCAAAGTTTAATCGAACTGTGGAAGGAGCATGAATGCCTTTATGATGTTGGACATGAGATGTGAGAAAGAGAAAAGGTGGATGGAAATTACAAACGCCCTCAAACACCCAGGTAAAGCAAAATGTTATAGGTTGAAATGTACATTAAATCTTACTGTAATTCTGTTTATTGTAATTTCCGGTTCGTTTTATCGCGTGATTTTTCGTGACAAAACGTGGTTTGTAGACGAGATAGAATCGCTGGATGACAGAGTTGTTGTCAAATCCTGTAGTGCGTCAGCTCTAGTTGCGGATCAATCACGATGTGTCGTTTGGTGTGAACGGCTCAACAACTTGAACACTCCTGATTTCACAGAGAGCAAGTCATGTAGTGTGAACTGCACAGTTCAGCCCTACGTTTTAAAATCATGTAGTGTGAACTAGGCTTAAGTCGTGAGTCTTAAGTCCTGAGTCCCGAGTCTTGAATCCCGAATCCCTGAGTCCCGAATCCCGAGTCCTGAATCCTAAGTCCTGAGTTCTAAGTCCCGAATCCCGAATCATAAGTCCTGAGTCCTAAGTCCCGAATCCCGAGTCCCGAATCCTGAATCCCGAGTCCTGAATCCTAAGTCTTGAGTCCTAAGTCCCGAGTCTTGAGTCCTAAGTCCCGAATCCCGAGTTCTGAATCATAAGTCCTGAGTCCTGAATCCCGAGTCCCCCGTTTAGAGACACTTCATTTTTACACTCAGAAAATTATACACTCAGGACTACTTCCTGTCTCGAGTGCCATATATGTAGTTCTTTGTAGTTTTTCTTGTTGATTAGTCTCACTGTAAAAAGTGGTCAGTTCACCTGTGACAATTCCACATGACATTACTTAATTTTTCTAAGTAATTTAACTTAATTGTCTTGTTAGTCAGTTCTCTCTCTGTGTATACATGCAGGTGAAACTCGAAAAAGTAGAATATTGTGCAAAGGTTATAATTTTGATGATTATGGCTATGAAAACCCCAAATTCAAAATCTCAGAAAATTAGAAATCAATATAAAGAAAAAGGATTTTAAATACAGAAACGTCGGCCCTCTGAAAAGTATAATCATGCATACGTATATAGTTATATACTAAATATACTAGTTTCACCTTTTAATTTGAATTACTGACATACACGAACTGTTGCGCGATATTCAAATTTTTCAGAGTTTCACCTGTATATAGCTCTTGGCTGCTTTAATATTATAGTAATAGTCCAATAGTATTACATTCGCCATGTTGTCTTTATCATGTGACCTACCAGCGACCGAATGCACTTGACTGAATTTCATAAATCTCCCCTCATGGCCTCATGGGATTGTATACTGTAGTTTGCATTTTCAGTCCCATAAAACGCTGTTGTCGTGTAAATGAACAGCCAAAACTAATAAAAAGTTTTACGTTTTTAGTTGAAACCAGTGTCATCATGTAAATTGCCCCTAAGATAGAAGGGGTCCTGAAAACGCAAACGTTTGAAAACGGGTTTCGTTTTTGAACGTTTTTGAAAATGATACCGTTTTCGTCTCCTTGTAAACTACAAAAACGAGAATTTGTGAAACGGGTGACGTCATGCGTATGTGTATTACGCGTTCAGTCTATAGATGCGCGTGTTTGTTTTCCAGGGACATCGCCATCTACTGGCCTGACAGCAGAATACAGCGAGTTTAGTCGCTTTTTCCAAACATTTCTCATCAAAATCTCTCAAAATCAAATAATATGAGATTGTGGAAAAGGAAGTTTAGCATACTTTTCACGAAAATAATATGCTTTCAAAAAATACACTAATTGTGAACTGAATGTAATGCTTTTAGACACTTAATTTGCAATTAAATGAAAATGTATTGTAGTTTACATTTAAATGAAAGGTAATTAGTTGAATGTGCGTACATCTTTATATGTATTTTCATAATTGTATTGTCTGTGAAATATGGTTAAAATGTACTGATGAATATAATATATACAAGCATTATGCTAAACTAAAATATACTTTAATGTACTTTCTAATGAAACCTGTATGTCATGCATTAATCATGAGGTTGATTTCATTTCATTTAATATATTTCACTTATAATATTGAATAACACATTATAATCAAGTACTTCACATGTGATTTAGTAATTACGTCAACACATCAAAATAAGAGCACTTTTTAAAAGCATGAGAAAATTATTAAAACAATGATTTTAAATTGTTACGAACAGCTCCAAGACTTGGGTTGAAGATCCATGCAGCTTTATTGGGACAATCCCGAATCATAATCCATATTAAAGGCAAAAAGTCAAATAAACAATCAAAATGAGCAACTGGGCATGAGAATCCAAAAACTAAGATACGGGAGACCACGATAAAGCTCAGACACACAGTATAACAAGACTGTAAAAAATGAAATCACAGGGCTTGAATATGCCGAGTGTAACCAATGAGACACAGGTGGAAGTGATCATACAACAATGAGCCCAGGCAATGGGTTATGGTTATGGGAGTTGAAGTGTATGATGGGAAGCACAGGAGACAAGAGCGCTCTCTGGTGGACATCGTGGGCACTGTGGGACACAAATATAGCTACTGTACAGTTGAACATTTCACATTGTGCAAGTGTTAAGAAACAGAAAGTGACCTCTCTTTCACTGTGCAAATGGCATTTTTATTTTGAGAGCTGTCCAATATGCGCGCCGCATATGAGTGACTTCTGTACTTCCAGGTCAGAGAGCACCTGTCCATCAAAAGCTCACTATCCAATCAGAGTAGATCACTGTTAAGCCCCGCCCCCACGAGAAGTTTGTCTCAAAACAGCAGAGATGGTCCTCACTGCAGAACATGAAATCCACGGGGAGGAGTCGGATCTAGATCCGACTCCTCCCACCTTACATACCTAAACCTACCCAGCTCCACCCCTTATCCCTAAACCCACCCCTAAACCTACCCAGCTCCACCCTTAATCTGGATCCGACTCCGCCCCCCGGATCTCGTGTACTGCAATGAGGTGCTACTGAAACAGCAAACGAAAACGAGATGGTCCTCACTGCAGAACATGAAATCCACGGGGAGGAGTCGGATCTAGATCCGACTCCTCCCACCTTACAAACCTACCCAGCTCCCCCCTTATCCCTAAACCCACCCCTAAACCTACCCAACCCACCCCTTAATCTGGATGTGTACTCGTGTACTGCAATGAGGTGCTACTGGAGAAAACTGCGAAGCGTAAGCGAATCTGTGGTAATACATTCAGAATCCACAATTTGCGAAAACGAATCTTTGAAAAACATTAACAAAGAATGAAGCATATTTGAAGAGCCTGTTAAATTTGTGCGACTGAGTTCATTTTTTTTTTTTCATTTTCATTGTGTTTTTCTTCTTTTGTAACGGCATATTTTTGATAGTTTCTGAAAAAGTTACGTTCAGTTTTATAAAGTTACGTTCATTTCTTTTGAAACACATATAACTCCAAAGTAAATAAATATAAAACGTTCTAGTTATGCTCAGCACCAAATTGTCTAGATTTTTTTTGAGAAATGTCAACAATAATATATATATATATATTTTAATTATCAGTAATCACGAATGACTAGGTTTGTAACCCTCATGTCACGATTCTATACATATCACGATACTGAACTCACAATACAATATTATTGCGATACTCCAAGACTTATGATAAAAAGTTACACATTTTTTTATGAGATTACATTGTGTGAGTAAACGACTTGATGCTAATAACCCAATGCACAGGACGAGACACCAGAATAAACAATTTTCATGATTCTGAAGCTGAAAATACTGAATTATTTTAGATGAATATGCACTCTGTCACTGACTATATATATTTAAAATAATGTAAAACACTTTTTCACAGTCATTTTCATTATCAGGAGCCACAAATATCCCCCATTGCATTATTATATATTATATTCAACATTATATATAGTATTTTAATGTAGTACTGACACTAAAAGTCTGTAAACTTGAATTGTTTCTTACACGGTAATTTTTATTTTGGTGAATTATACACAATACATATTATCACTATCCACGATACATATTGTTGCATTTTTATATTACGATATATTGGGACACAATCGAAGAAAATTCACAGGTGAAAAAGTGTCAACCCAGTAGTAAAAGAGTTAGCAGGGATAGTAAGTCAGAGATAATGCTGGTAAAGTCTCAGTGGGAGGAGAGACACACACTAATTCTCTCCTAATCCTCCATTCTGCAAGTCTTCTGCGCTCACACACACACACACACACACACACACACACACCTGAACATGAGAGAGGGACTGTCATCACACACACATCCATAACACAACGGAGGAATGTGAGACAACGGGACGAACAGAAGTCAAGATGGGCGAAGCTCCAAAGGTACGTTTATCACTTTTACAAGAACAACACATTCATTTACATGCAAATGTATATAAAAACACTCTCTTAAAAAAAAAACTCTTAAAAATAAAATTATTTGGTTCCATGAAGAACCTTAAACATCCACGCAACAACAAGAGGTTCTTTAAGAGTGGAAAAAGGTTCTTCAGATTATTAAAATCTTCTTCAGACTAATAAAAAATTTACTAAATGGTTCTTTGGGGAAACAACAATTATTATTCTCAACATCACTGAAAAAAAAAGGCTAAGTTATTTTGGATACTTCATCAGCCAAATACACAAAACAAACAAAAGTATATCCGCTCAATAATCTGTATGAATTCTGTGCGCTTTAGGTCTGAGATCTGGACGATTAGTATTGTCTTATATAAAAGGCCTAAGCAATCAGAGATGGGTCACATGACCCAGATAAAGCTCATTACTGGAAGCTTTAACCACATCAATGTCTGAGTTTCACTCTCAGTTAGTCAATGACTGTCAACAATCTGACTACATATACACTCTTAAATATGAATGCTTTATGTTCTAGAGTAAATGTGCTTAATCTGCTCAGAGCCTTAATCTGTGCTTGAGGAAAACCTGTTTACTTAAGAAGAACATTACTATTATTATTGCAAAGGCAAGAATCACTATTATTGCTAAGGGATTTGAATATACCAGAGTAATTTTTGTATTATTGATATTCTATTCGTTTTATTAATATTTTAATAAATATATATTTTTTTATCTCTTATAAATTGAGTTAAAATTTAAAGTTTTAGTAATTTTGTTGTGTTTTTGTCATTTTTATTAGTTTTAGAAAAATATGCCTATATTTTTATTATTTTTTATTTAAGTTTTTGTTATTTTAGCAGGCTACGTCAAGTTAAACTGTTGCCTCATAAAATAAGTTTTTATAAAAAAAAAATTTTATTGTTTATTTTTAAAGTTTATTTTATTATTATTTTAGCTAACAAAAGTTGTTTTTATGGTTTTGGTTTTAGTCTACAATAATAACATGGAATAAACCTCTAAATAAATAATTCCTCAAATCTTATTTTTTGTGGTTAGAGCTAAAATATTTTTTTTTATCATATTTACGTTTTGCCTGACAAATGATAAAAACCAGTTAAATAATATTAGGCACACTTGCTCTGATACATTAACCCAAACAATTTTAGTTCCCAGAACGTTCAGGGAATGTTAGTTTGTGGTTGTAAAATAATTAAATCTAACACCGCAGCATGAATGAAGCTCATATGGCAAAGCAATGCCAAATTCATGGGTTTGATTATGGAACTGATAAATGTCAATCTTTTCTCTATCCAAAATCATATCAATAAAAAGTGGCGCTTTGACCTGTAGAAACTGCTCAGTAACGTGTGTGTGTGTGTGTGTGTGTGTGTGTGTGTGTGTGTGTGTGTGTGTGTGTGTGTGTGTGTGTGTGTGTGTGTGTGTGTGTTCTCGTCAGGGTTTGCTCTCGGTCATGCAGAAGCTGAAGGGATCCACAGAGCTCGAGCTCAGGATCGTTCTGCTGGGTCTCGACAACGCTGGAAAAACTACATTACTGAAGTGTCTCGCCTCTGAGGACGTGAGCACCATCACACCGACACAGGTGAGTCTCACACACACACACACACACACACACACACACACACACACACACACACACACACACACACACACAGACACAGGTGAGTCTCAACACACACACAACACACACACACACACACACACACACACACACACACACACACACACACACACACAACACCACACAGGTGAGTCTCCACACACACACACACACACACACACACCATCACACGACACGGTGAGTCCACCACACACACACACACACACACACACACACACACACACACACACCATCACACCGACACAGGTGAGTCTCACACACACACACACACACACACACACACACACACACACACCATCACACCGACACAGGTGAGTCTCACACACACACACACACACACACACAACACACACACACACACACACACACACCACACACACAACCACACACACCATCACAACCGACACAGTGAGTCTCCACACACACACACACCACACACACCACACACACACACACCCATCACACCGACACAAGTGAGTCTCACACACACACACACACACACACACACACACACCATCACACCGACACAGGTGAGTCTCACTCACACACACACACACACACACACACACACACACACACACACACACCATCACACCGACACAGGTGAGTCTCACACACACACACACACCACACACACACACACACACCATCACACCGACACAGGTGAGTCTCACACACACACACACACACACACACACACACACACATCACACCGACACAGGTGAGTCTCTCTCACACACACACACACACACACACACACACACACCATCACACCATCACACCGACACAGGTGAGTCTCTCACACACACACACACACACACACACACCACCATCACACCGACACAAGTGAGTCTCACACACCACACACACACACACACACACAGGTGAGTCTCTCTCACACACACACACACACACACCGACACAGGTGAGTCTCCACACACACACACACACACACACACACACAACACACACACACACACCCACAGCACACACACACACACACTCACACACACACACACACACACAGCTTATCTGCCATCTTTGAAGATTGCATTATGGGAGACTGTTGTATCAAATAACATGTTCTTTGATTTGCAAATGAAGTTATTCTGGGAGATGCTGAGCAGTGAGATTCATGTGTGTGTGTGTGTGTGTGTGTGTGTGTGTGTGTGTGTGTGTGTGTGTGTGTGTGTGTGTGTGTGTGTGTGTGTGTGTGTGTGTTGTGTGTGTGTGTGTGTGGTGTGTGTGTGTGTGTGTGTGTGTGTGTGTGTGTGTGTGTGTGTGTGTGTGTGTGTTTCCAGGGCTTCAACATCAAGAGTGTGGCTTCTCACGGGATGAAACTGAACGTGTGGGACATCGGTGGACAGAGAAAGATCCGTCCTTTCTGGAAAAAATACCTGGAAAACACAGATTTATTGGTGAGAAATTATGACTTTAGAAAGACAACACAATACCACAAAGAAACAGCATTACATGTGTGAGTCAAGTGTCACTATTTGCAAACTAACAAGACGTGTGTGTGTGTTCATCTGTAGGTTTATGTCATAGACAGCGCTGACAAGAAGCGCTTTGAGGAAACAGGACTGGTAAGAAATTGGAAATTATATGCAAATATAATTCATAGAATATTCCCGGGACAAAAGTTGTTTGTATGTCAGCGGCGAGCTGGGATAAAATACACTGTAAAACAAGGGAAAACACACAGTGGAGTCCTGACAATTTAAAAACATTAATTTAACAACATAAAATAACATTAATCCCTAATGTGCATAACTGATAAGAAAAATTAAATAAAAGAAACATGCTTATTAAAATTAAAAACCATAAAATGTGAAGAATCACAAAGGGAATTTTGGGAATGACAGTTTACGGCTTTGATTATTATTATTTTTACATCCACAAACAGTATTTTACTGTACAATTACATGTAAGGTTACAGTTTTCCCCTGCATAGTAAGGGAACTACTGATAATAACGTTTCATATTACTTGATTATCAATGTCGAAAATGTTTTTGCAGCTTAATATTTTTGTGGAAACCTTGATTCACTATTATTCAAAATTTGGGTCAGTAAAATATATATAAAAAAAATGAATAGGCCTACTTTTATTCAGCAAGGATGAATTA
>CM070835.1:4013563-4058563 GCA_036326025.1 Chrosomus eos
TTGAATGTAACATTTTAAAATTAAGCTATATAGAATTTGTTTCTTTTAAAAAAGTCAAAAGTACTTAACAATATTACTATAACAAAATAAAAACTGGAAAATATAAAAAGCTAATTAAAAAAATCTCAATTACTATATTTATAATACTAGAATATATAAAATAATAAAATACACCACACAATCTATGAATCTATTATAACATTTTAAATGTAGGGCTACATACAAAACATTAATATAAATAAAAAAAGTTTTTTAAAAAATTTAATTATTTTTACAAAGCATATTTGGAAATTATTAATTATGTAGTGGTGTTTCTCAAGTACATTTATCTTGCTTCAGTGACTTTTAACTGGAATCAAACAGGCTCAGTCGTTCAGAAATGATTTTGCAGTGCGCAAGTGGTAATATGCTTGATATATTCTGACGTCTTTGACCAGCAGCTTCTTCCATTACAGTATCTGATAGAGCTGTTATCATTAGATCGTCGTCTCATGACCGCTATAATTAAACTCTGTATTAATGTTCTTCTCCGTCTGTGGATTCCTTAATAACATCCATCTCCTGTTTCCGTCTCCTTATCTGCCAGTTTCCCCTGAAACAGTCCGAATATTATCGCTAATGCGTGTAGCGTGTGGCCTGTGCTAACCCTATGAGCTAAAAACATTGTAGCATGCTGCTAGAATGTGCTTCGTGGACAGCAAAGCTCCTCTATTATTGGCTCATAAGAGATCAACAAGCACCATCATATCCTTTTATGGCTACTCAGGACGTTTAAGAGAGATCCCTCGGGAGGAAATTCAACGCCACGGTGATCCCGGAAAGGTCTTAGTGTTCACCGTGGCAAGAAGCCCTGGGAGATAATTGAAGAGCTCAACACTCAAGATACCTCCTCAACCACCACAGAAAACTCCCCGCACAGCGAACTACAGGTGCTTTAACAGGTAAGTGTTACAAAACATCTGTCCTAAATCGCTTACTCTCTTGAGTAGGTTCTTATTTTGAATAAGACCGCCTTACAATCCGTGTCCTTCTGGACCCTACATTCTCCATGTTATCTTTAATCTATGTGACCTACAGCGTCAGTTGTGTCGCTTCACTGCCATTCATAAATCCCTCCAGGGGCCTCTATGGATAGTAAAGGGCTGCCGTCCCAATTCGCTTATTTATCATCGCTTATCATTACTTATACTTATACGCTTTACTTTATAAGTTCGCCCCTAATGTATGTACTCTTTTTGTGAAGAAAAAGTACTTACTTTTGAGTGTGTTGCTAGCGATGTAGGCAAGCTTTTGGGACACGGACAGATCTGTCGCGTCGCTGCGTGCATCCTGGACCTGTCATCATCTTGTCACAGTTTAAATTCTCCATTAATCGATTATATTTATACCCATTGCGGAGAGCACGTTCATCTGCCAGTCCATGGGTTCTTTTCATGCGGGATACTCTCATGAATGTGTTAGCATTTTGAATAATGTATGCATTTAAATGGTCCAATGGGCTAATAAAGTATCTTTTTCAAAATAGTTCACAATGCTCCTGCAGATGCATGAATTAAATTCATTTTCGTCAGGGTAGATAGGTAGATACTGATATTAATTAATACACCTCAAACCTCTTTATCAACCGTGGGGACTGCCGCGTAGTCACTCCATTGGTCTGTAATGTTTTAACACTTTTCTATCGTGTTTGTAGTTCTAACCGATCCTCGTCCAATGGCGAATGGGGAGTGGATTAATATCAGCCGGTTAGCGGCGTCTGAATCGATCTACATACTTCGGATTCTGACCGGTAATTGCTAGACCATCCGGGAATCTTTGGTATCACTCATTTTCAAATTTCTACGAGTGTGGGTCGTACAGAATTTTCTTTTCAGATTACTTTTTCAGGACGCGATAGTATGAGAATTTGGGCACACGAGCAAAGGTCCACTTTTATGCACATACTAATTGTGAATTAGGTCATACTTATTTGTGTCACATACTGTTTTTCGCCTGACTAATAGTAGGGGAAAGTATGCCATTTCGATACTCGTAGTCCGAACTTGTCCTATTATAAGATCATTTTCTCCACAATGGCTTTTGTTTAATTTCATAATTAGGATTATATACTTTTTTGCTCTCCAGCCTCTGTGGCTAATGGTTTTCTAAAGTTAATAGCCTCTCAGTCATTTTCACTAGCACAATTTGACATTCATAATACATGGGGGAAAATGCCATATAGATATTTTTTTAAATGTGGTTATATTAGGATATTGTCACTTTAAGGACCTGTGGGATCTCATTATACTGTTCACTACCTTGCGTTTTCTTTCTCAAATGTTACATGAACAGCATTATGGACTTTGTATTGTGTGTGTTTGACTGTTTAAGCGTACAATAAAACGTGAAAAGACCTACTCAATTTTAGTACTGAGAGGGGGCTTTTTATGCTGCACTTTGGGTGTTTGAGCAACTAAATCTGCAGCATATGAGTAAAATTATGCTGCAATTCGGGGCTCCTTTAAGCATAGCAAAAGAATTCATCCGGAACGAAACATCGAGTGAGTGGAGGAGAGGCGGGTTTCGTGGTGTTTACTCGGATTGTCGGAGAGTTTCAGATATTTCAGTATCGTATTGAAAAATCGATTTTTTTGATATACATACATTGTGCACATAGTTTATTATTTCAGATGATTTTTTTAAAAAGACTAAAATTGAAAAATGTATATAGCCTAAATAAAAATTTACCCACCATAGGTGGCTTTGTATTCGTGATAGTGTTATGTCAAGCCTGATTATTGATTATAAACACGGGAGCCTCTTAAATAAACATGGTTATGTGAAAGAAAATTTTATTTCACGATTTTGCATTTCCTGTGAATACGTTGCCGTGCTACAGAATCACAAAGAAATCAGAAGTTTTGCATTGGACGCAAAGTTTCTCGGAGAGGCGCTCAAAATGCATTGAATATATATTTTTTTCTTACTGGTCACTCATATTTTCCCATCTCGTCTCCATTTTATAATTATGAAAAACTATGGGATATGTGTCTCAAATCAGCTCCCGAGTCGGCCATTTTAAGATCGCCTCAAGATACTGTAATTATTTGCAGATTTATGATGGGTGTTGGAGCTATTTATCTTGTTTGTAATGAAGTATAATTATAATTACATTTATTTTGTTTCACCTAAAATAATTTGCCAGCCAATTATTTATTGATTTTGATAACGGAATAATTATGTATTATTTTGGTTAATTTGTGTATTTTTGGGGACTTTTAATTTTGATAATGTATGAGCAACCTGTTTGCTAGGTATATAAATGGTTGGTAACATTTAGGACTGGCCAGGGCAATGGGAAAGGTGTTGGTTTTTTACAGGGAAAAGATGCTTGGGCTGCTAACGGCCATTTGTTTGCTATGCTTTGCATGCTCAAATAAACCGGCCTTGAACGATGATGCCTTGTTACCTGGACATTGGGACTCTTTGTACCCTGCGTAGATGCGTTCTTTAAAGTGCTCAAGTGGCTGTTTGATTTGTGTGTGTTTATTTTATTTTGATTTCTTGTTAGATTTAATTTGAAGACCATAAATAGCCACTACAAAATGTATAAAAAACCCACCTTAATTGTGGACATTTTCATGTCGATGGACTGCGTGGAAGCTTGGATTTCTTGCCCACGAAGTAGGATTGGGGAGTTGGTGTTGAAAACACGTCGTTGCCTGGAAAGACAGTGGTCTTAGGCATACACATAAGCTGTTCAACAGTCGGTATAGTGTAAACTAGTTTACTTTAATGCTGTATTGTAGAGGGAATCTAGCGTTTGGAGCAGTTGGTTTCATTGTTCACTGCACGAGGTGTGAAATATTGGATGTTTTAAAGGATTTTGAGGACTTTGGATTGTGTTTCCGGGGCATATTCCTCAATCAGAGACATTCACGTCATTTCTTTCATAGGAATGCTATGTCATTGAAGCGTCTAATGCATTACAAATGATTTTCTTCGTGCTTTTTTCGGCAAACATTATTGTTGAACATTGAGCTGGACTTAAAGGGATTTGAGAACAACTAAATCAATGGGTCACAAACAATCTTGCCATCAAGAGTGCAGTAGTGATGCACTCTGTCTACGCACTATGTATAACGAAAGGAGTACAGTTCACCGAAAAAGGTGTTGGCATTTTAGCAAAAAGTGCAGAAAAGAGGTCTTTGAATCAAGCAGGACTAGAAGAGAGTACATGATCAAATAAGTGTCTTGATGGAATCCACTGACAATGTGTAACTCAGTGAAATCTAGTTGGGAAAATGCATCAAGTGTTATGATGGAAAGCTAATGACACGCCATGAATCCCTTCTTGAATTTTATTTTACCAGAGAGTGAAAAGTTCAAGACAAAATAAGTATTTAATACAAAAATGGACCAGTTCTATGATTTCACTGAAGAAGTAATGGGCTGGTTGTCTGAGGTGCTCACCCATATGTCACAATCACGTCGATACTGCTGCGAACATCCTGACAAACAATGTGTAATTTCTGGATGGGATAATCCTGAAGACAGTGCATCTAACATCTCCTTGTAAAGGATAGAATAATCCAGACTACACTCTCAGGTATCAAGAGCCTCATCAAACTTCAGCTGCAAGATAAAGGCAGAAGCTGATAAGGCAGGCACTGTAGGAACGCCATTGACTGGCAATTAAAAAGGGAAAACATTGTTAGAAGCCAACGACGAGGTAATTAAGGAAAGGAAAAGGAACAGTGTTGGCTCTGGCAAATGATCTTGCTGTAGGCCAATGCTAAAACTTCGTGTTGGTAATGGAATTCAAAGTGTTGGTTCAATAGGATCTGCGGAATGGGATACTCTATTATGAAAGGAAACAACCAAAGGAACAGCGCCACCTCAATCCCTCACGCTGATCATTTCATTCCAGAAAACCAAGTGACTAAAGAATAAAACAGTGGAATCTCAACCCTGTGTCCACGAGGCTCAGATTGTCAGGCGCATAATGGTGGGAAATGAAACATCAGACACCAGGACTTGGCAACAAAGTGACACCCAAAACACAAAGGACACCAATGGGTCATTGATGCCAACAAATGGTCGGCAATCCTATCTTAAACAGCATGCAATGATAACACCCAGGAACGATATTGTGAGACATTATGCAACGACAAACGACATCACCACTTGTTGGTTCGCAAAATTTAGCATTCTGCTGTTGCCAATAGTAATATTCCTGTGTTTGACGGTGAACCTCGTCAGTTTCTAACCTTTATTAGAGCTTTGAAAAAATGTGTAGAAGAAAAAGACTGAAAATATATTGAGTGCTTGCTGAACTTTTTTGGAGTGCTTTACCAGGGGGTCAAGCAAGAGACCTGAGTGAAAAGTTGTCGAGACCGACCTCCGCAGCAGGGATACACATAGAGCTAAATCCCTCTTGCATGAACATTTTGGGTAATGAGCACAAAATCGCTCTGCTTATTTGGGACAAAAATTTTCACATGGCTACTCCCCTCATTAAGCCTCAGAGGATGTGAAAGCAACTACAAATCATTTTCTTTGTTTCTTCGAGGTTGTGTTCCATTTAAACCACAGCAATCATTATATATATGAGGGAGTTGGACATGCCAATCCAACCTCAGAAGCATTGTTGATGGAAATTGCCTTATAAGCTAAGGGAAAAAAAAAATGGAGAAATGTTGCTTGTGATTTTCTGCAGGGAGCAAGTGGAGGACAGGGTTTGTCATTCATGATTCTTGTGACCTTTGTTGAAAAAACAAGTAAGAATTGTTCTCTGACCCTCTGTTTGGTAAACGATACAGGATTGTCAAGCCTAACCAGCTACATTAATTAAAGCCTCCAACGCTGGTCAGTGCAAAGAAGATAAAGAACTGGAAGCTTTTGCAACCAGAGTCAGTTCAGTAAAAGCAGCCAATAAGATCTACATTGACGATAGATCAAGTCCTCCTCTGGGACCCTCAAAAAGTAATCTAAATGCCTTGTTTTTATTCTGCCAACAGAACATCACGCTCTGAGATAAATGCCTCGGTTTAAGTTGAAGATGCACCGGTACAAGATAAGTTTTCATAAACGGAAAATTGGAATTTGTTTTGGTTGCTTAAAAATTGGGTCCACCAAGCAAAGACTGTAGGAGTCGTCTTGGATCTGCAGTGTGTGATTCACCTGAAGCATCCATCAGTCCTTCACATTGAGGGAATGGGTAAAACACCTCGTTCAAAGTAGCAGGGCAGTCTGTGAGCCTTCCATTGAGTGTGTCAAACAAAGGGACAACTGACATGTGGTCATATAGGGGCGGTTTGAAGATGGATGATGCCGTCTTCTCATTGTTGCTGTTCAAGTTAAAAGCCAGACGAGTAATACAGTTGAGCGCCTGTGCAGACCTACGCATTTTTGGATCCTGGGAGTTCAGGTTACTTTCTGCACTGTTGATTTTGGCAAGAAGGCTTAGGCTAAGAGGAAAACCAGCAAACATTCTAATAAGGACAAATGGGTCAAATGGAAAATTGTGGTACTAATGTTGTGTCTGGATTGGAAGTGTCTGGCCATGGATACCAATGATTTTATTGAGTTGCCTAATGTTATAACTCAAAAGAATTATGCCCTAGTGTCACAAAGTTGAAACATTCCACGACAAGAGGATGTGGCTAAATGGTCTTACTTGGGGAATATAAAGCTTCAGGGAGGTTTAATTTTGTTGATTTGTCATTGGAATATGTGCAGCAAAAGTGTGGAACCCTGGGGAGTGATCAACAGTCAAGGTGAAGGACCATATTGCAGTCTCGAAACAAGGTTGGTTGGGAAATAAAATGGGGACCACTTCGAGGTGGGGGGGAAGGCAGCAATAGAGAAATGCGGGGCTGTCTTTACAACAATGCATTTCTGGGGAAATCATCTGGAGGAAAGTTTTTTTAAATAAATATAACCATGATTTTAATGAAAACATCAGAGGAGCAATTGGAGATGTAAAGGGAGAGGACGTTAAATTCATGAAGATTGTGAGTTAGTTACGCAGACTGAAAAACGGACTTTATTGCATGACTTGTTTCAGATAAAAAGTTCCTGTCTTACAATTATCACTGTGTTGATGAACAGCCCCTTTACAGGTTTGAGGGGAAAGTTTGAGGGGACTGTAAAGTTGAGGAGTAACCTATTTATCAGTAATAGTTGGGTTTCAAGGCTTTTATAAGTGGTACCCGTTGAAATGGAAACAAAAAGTGAGGGAAAAAAAAAGTTGGTACTTCCCCATACGGAGTACTCACCCCACAAAAAAAAAATGGAAAAAGCTGGGGTTGTGTTTGACTGCGGAGCCACTTACAAAGGAATATCACTAAACTTAGCTTTGCAGGTCCGATCTCACCAACTCTCTTATGGGGTCCTCATTCGGTTCAGGAAAGAAATATTGTGGTCATGTCTGACATCCATGCCTTTTTATCAAGTACAGGTGCCTGATAAAACATGAACTTTCTTCGTTTTTCTTTGGTGGCCCAATGGCAATATGCCATAAGAACCAAGGGAAAACATGAATGAAGGTTGCATTGTTTGGAGCTGTTTCGTCCCAAGGGTTGTGCCAATTTATGCCTTGGAAAGGGAACTGGCAGAGAAATGTGTTGAATTTTCCAGATGTAGTGATCAGTACAGTTCGTTTATAACTTTTATGTGGACGAATGCCCCTTAAAAATTCCCCAGCTCGAAAGGGGATGCAATTCAATTGCAAAGGACTTGATGTGCTCTGTACAAAAGGTGGATTTAGTCTCAGAAATGGGGTGACTTTAATGCCGCTTGTGTTGACATCTAATCCCAAGTAACTTCGAGCAAAAGAGGGCGAAAGAACTGATTTAGACACGGACCAGCTTCATTGAAAGAGCGCTTGGTCTAACAATGGTTGTGTTGAGTCGGACAAGTTTAGGTTTAGGGGGTCGGTACAGGAACGGCCACATACCAGGAGAGGTATTTTGTCGGGTGGTCAGGGTCCTGTATGACTCCCTTAGGTTTTTTGGGTCTTTTATCTGCCAGCTAAGTTATTTTTACAGGAGCTATGCAGAAGAAAATTGGGGGGGCATTTAAAAAATACCCCCCTCCTTACTAAAAAAAAGGTCTGGGTGGCTAACGGAAAACTCCAAAAAAAATGGGGGATTCATGGGGATCGCTGCATTAAACCTTCTGACTTTGGGGAAAAAAATCTGTAACCCGCCCCAAATTCATAAAATTTTCGATGCCAGTCAAGTTGGATATGGTACGGTGTCCTTACTGAGAATGAAAGTTGGTGACAAGTACATTTTTTCATTTCTTGTGGGGAAAAACTAGAGTAAAGCCCCTGAAGCAAGTACCCTTCCTCGTCTTTGGGGCTCGCAAAACAGCAGTTCTGGCTGTTCGAATGGCCCGAATGCTTCCCGAAAGGTTCGTGGCCGCTGGAGGGGGTCAGTGTTTTGGACAGATAGCACAACTGTCCTCAAATATATCTGCAATGGAAAATAGACGTTCAAACCTTGTTGCAAACAGGGGTTTTGGTTATTAGAGAAGCCACAGACGTTTGGGCCAGTGGAGGGTTTTGTGGGTCTAAGTTAATCCTGCCGTTTTAGACTGTGGATGAGAGCAGGGAATTTCTCACACATCAGAAAATGGATTTAAAAGGTTTCCTAGAGTTCCTCTCTTTGTAGAGAAGGAATGGCCAAACATGATGTGGATATAGCTGTGTTTCCATCTGATGGACCCAGAGGTCAATAAGAGAAGTAGTGTGATGCTTTCGTCAAGCACTCGAGACCCCACAAGACTTACTCTTTAAATTTAAATTTCTCATCTGGGGGAAGCTCTAGAACATTGTTGCTGGTTTTCCAGCAAAAAAGAGTTTTTTTTGTCCTTTGAGGTCAGAAGAGGAAGATTTTAAATTACTGAAAGTGACAGGACATGGGAAAGTCAAAGTTTTGTTAAACGAGAATTCAGAGCTTCAAAGCCACTCTTGGATGGAGGAAACCCTAAATCCGAAAGTTATGATGAAGCAGAAAAGGCATAATTAGTTTTTCAAAAACACGGGTTTAAAGAGTAAAATTGCCACCCTTTTAAAGAAAGGCTTGGTTAATGTCCCCAAGGTAGTTCATTGTTAAAGTTGATCCTTTCTGAAGGAAAAACATTCTCAGGCGGAGGTCGCTTACACAAGTCTTTTTAAAAATTCATCAGAGATTAAACATTCTGTTTTTTCCCAAAGATCTGCATGTTTCCCATCTGATTTTACTTTCCCATTCCATCAACAACTGGGAACACGCTGGTAGAAACCACATGTTGAACAAACTTCGACAGAGATTTTGGAAATCAATGCCAACTCTGCCGCTAAAAAATAATTATTTCAGAATGTAAAAAATTGTAGCCCCGTTACAGAGGAAAACTTGGGAGGGGAAGATGGCAGACTTACTGAAAGGGGGTTATTTTTTTCCAGACAAGCTCCTTTTACTGACGTGGGAGTTGATTTTTTCGGCCCATAGAATTAAAAGAGGGGGAAGAAGCTTTCTAAAAAGGTATGGAGTCCTTTTCACCTGTTTGACGTCGGGCTTTTAAAACCTGGGATGGCAACTCTTTAGTTCGGTTTCCCCGGCATTAAAAAACGCTTGGGGAGATTCTTTGTAGAAGTGGTCTGTGCCCAGCCTAAGGGTTTCAGACATTGGAAGAATTTCATTGGAGCAAACAAATGTTTTAAAAAGCAAATTTCTTGCCCTTTGAATAATGCAAAAATCCGGGTGTTTTGGTTAAGATGGGTTTAAGGGGAAAACCTTTAAATCCCCCTTTCAGCCTCACTCAAGGCGGGTGTTTGGGGAGCGTTGACCCCTCAGTAAGAAGCATACTCACCTCAGTTTCTTGAGGAAGAGGTTGGGCGTTGAAGGCCTGCAGACGTGTTTTGTGAGGTGAGGCAAATTAACGACAGGACCCATTACAAAGGTCTCCGAAGACCCTAATGATCTTGAGGGGCCTCACCCAAATTTTTATTCTTCTGCTAAAAGGGGAAAACCCATCCTTCCCCCGGACTCTTCGCACAGAGTGACATGTATATCAGGAGAAGAGGGAAGCAAGTACAGTACATTTGCGAACTTTTTTGGGAAAAGAGGGACGTTTGAATACTTACTTTAATGCGAAAGACAAAATGGGGCTATACCCAAGAGAAGTTTCTCTCGGGGATATTGTCATCATTGCTGTGCCTGCACCAAAGAGGATCTGGTTTGATGGGCCGAGTTTCTGAGTACGAAATCAGACTCAAAAGGATTGGTCGTTCTGTGCTCTCCAACTAGCCGTGTCTGGGAGAGAACCTATAACGATGATTTGTTGCTTTTGGAGGGAACGTGTAGCATCATGGGCATATATTTTTTTCTTTCCTTTTTTAATTTTCCTTCTGTTTTGTTTCTTTTTCCCGACGCCTTGGGGAAAAGACAGAATAATTTATTATTATTGTTAGGACATAGCTAGAGAATTGCTCCCTTAAAAGGAAGAGAAAAGTAATTGTGGGTTTACACAAATTTTAAAATTAGGGGGGAGTGTTGGAGCTTTTTTTTCTTGTTTTGTAAAGAAGTTATAATAATTTACTTTATTTTGTTTTTACCTAAAAAAAATTTTCTTGATTATTTTATTGATTTTGATACTGAAAAATTTAATGTTATTATTTTTGGTTATTTGAGTATTTTTTGGGGCTTTTTATTTTTAAAGTATTTAGACCTGTTTGCAGGGATATAATGGTTGGGCACATTTAGGACAGGCAGGCACTGGAAAGGTTGTTGGTTTTTTACCAGGGAAGAGAGGGTTTTAAACGCCATTTGTTTGTTGCTTGCTTGTCAATAAACCGCATAGATCCATTATGCTTGCCCTGGACATTTGGTTCATTGTACCCCGCGTAAGATTCGGGGTTTTAAAATGCCTCAGTGGCTGTTTGAAATTTTTGGGTTTTTTTATTTTATTTTTATTCTTGTTTGATTTAATTTGAAGACAAAACGCTACTACGGGAGGGATTAAGTCCATTCCCACGGGGATCAAAAAACGGGGGGAAAAACCATGTTCCGAGAAGCGGCCTTGGGGGGTCACTGAGGGTTTTTGGGCCCACATGCGTGATGATTACTTAAACAGCCCCAAAACTAATCCACCCTTCAAATTATGAAGGCACTTAAGAGGCGTGATGTTTCCATTGCGTCTTTCCATTTGAAACGGATCCAAAATTTTGGGAATCTAAACGGGGGGGAAAACTATTTGGGACCGCTGGCAACGGAGGACCCTCGGATACAAATTTGAGTTGCGTCACCAGGTTGAGTCCAATCCAGAGCCGGGGAATATCCTGGGGGTAAGCTGCTGGGTGCATTAACTGAGGTTTTGGACAAAATTACATGCAGTTTCCCGAAACTTAATGCATTGTGTTTCAGAAAAGTCTTGTTTTTTGTTTGCCCACTTTATGCCATCAAGACCGGGGCCCCGGGTATTCATAAAGAATTTTTAATGGGAAAGTCTACTATTCAAAAAAATTTTGGGGCGTTTACTCTTAAAATTAAAGAAAAAATCCAGTAAAAAGAAAAGTAATCAGAAAGCATCTTAACCCTTAAAAGAGTTCTAAAGGGGTCAACTTTGTTAGAAAGCGGACGGGGGACTTTAAAGTTTCTTTAGAGAGGAAAAATGGCAGAAAAAGAGAAGAAAAAAGGGGGAAATGTGTTTGGGCGACGATAGAGGGACAGTGATTTAAATTTAACCCACGCTTTTGATTAGATCATTTTTGTGACTGATCTAATTTTTTTTGTTATTCTAAGCCTTTCAAATACCTATAGGAATTAACAGAGGGTAAATAAAAAAAATAAATGTTTTAATACCCTAAAATGTGTGTGTGTGTCTATGAGAAACCCGGTCAAATAGGAAAAATTCCCGCATTTTATTTCAAAGTAAAGGTTTAAAAAAAAAAAATTTTAAGACCCTATATTTAAAAAATCACTTTTTTTTTCCTCTTGGACAACCAACCAATCACGTTTTCCCTAATTGTGTCATAAATAGCAAAGGGTTAAAGCCCCGCCCCCTCACGGGGGTTAACGTTTTTGTCTTTTTCCTCTCAGATCGGTCCCGAATCGCTCTTAAGCTAAGACCCCTACGTAAAAGATTTAAAGCTAAATTAGGGTTTTCTGAGAGGATTCTTGAATCTTTTTTGAATAGGGGCCCCTGATGGATAAAACCATTCAATCTTTTTGGGTATACTTATAAAAATATGTTTTTTTTATGGATGTTTAAACTAATCTGGATACATTTTGAAAACGCTTTTTCTCTCTGTTTTGGCCTTCCTTCCACATATTTGTCATTTTTATTCATTTTAAATTTGGAAACTTTATTTGGCATCTTTTTGTCCTGCAAAAAACGGTTTCTAAAGAAATCCTGAAGAAAAACGGGTTTTTCCATTGTAGTGTGGATTGTGAAAACAGAGGTATTTTAAAAAATTGCTGTCCCTGCAGCAAAAACTTTATGCCCAAACTGCGTTTTAGGCCATATAGTCAGTCTTTTTTAGCCAAAATGGGGGTCAACCTTTGACACATTGCAACAGAAGCAAACTCCCAAACTGATTTTGTGTCCTGAACTAAGGAAAAAAAAAGCCCCCAAGAATCCCCATTAGGGAAAAAACTAACAACAAATAGCATTTTTTACATACGCTAAATTTATTTTCCCTTTTTTCACGGGAAAATAGGGTTTAAAAAATTTAACCCTTTTAAAAATCATCATGAAAATTACTGGGGTTGATTACTTGCATTTAAGACTAACAAAAAATTTTATTACAAATTTTTTTTTAATTGTTAACATGGTGCATAATCTAATTACGTATGTGCTAATTTGCTAAAACCCAAACAGATCTGAACATTGGGGTATAGCAGGTAAAAATTTCTTCTGGATTTTTGTTGAAATTTTTACAGTAAAAAAATTAATGTTAAGGTCTGAATGGACACATTTTTGGCTACCCATTTTAGCATTAATGCAGGAAAATACTTTAGAAACCAGCCTTTATTAATTATTATTGCAGATATGGGTAAAACCCTTTTTTCATTTAAAAGACTGGACTAACGATGAATGGCAATTGTGAGCGACCTGGATGAACCAGTGAGTGGCGGCATATTTTGCTAATAAAATAACCGTGCCAGAAAGATTGCTGAGAACTTCTATTACTTCTGGTTTCTCGGGTATCACCTCAGGAGCTTTCATTTCTGTGTTACGCATTGGGCAGGAGATGATTTTGTGTGGAGACGACAGAGGGAGTTTTGAATTGAAAACACTGTATTCAAATGTATCTGAAAAATTTAAAAGGGGTAGTTACCCCCAAAATGCAAATTCTGTCAGTAATTACTTCCCCCATGTTGTTCAACCCCGTAAAGACTTTGGGTTTATCTTCAGAACACAAAAGAAGATATTAGTGATTTTAAAAGGGGAGGGTGGGTCCTCCTCCATAGGCCTTCTAAGGGAAATTTAAACTTGCCGGCCCAGAAAAGTTATTTAGAAAAGTTTTTTTTAAAAATAGTCCAAGTGACTACAGTGACTCAAATCTAGAGTTTATCAAGCGACGAGAATATTTTTTGAGGGGCAAAAAAAAGAAAAAAATAACGACTTTATACAAGTATTAATTTTCCTCTCTGTCGGCCTCGAGTGAGTCACGTTGTGTACAGCGCCCGGGACTTCTGTGTTGAACGGCACGGAGGCTCACTATTGGCCGTACGCTGGGTCGTGTGTGTGTGAGGGCCTATGGGGGGAGTGGGTCCAGCTCTCAGTTTTATTCACAAATATTTTTCATTTGTGTTCTGAAAGAGAACGAAAGTCTTACGGGCTTGAACACCCTGAGGGAGAGTAATTAAATGACGAGTTTTGGGGTGAAACTATCCCTTTAATTCAGATATGCCCCTTTTAGATTCAAGTCATTCATCGGTTTTTCTTTTGAAACCGCAGGTGCCTTTTGGAGGTTTCCTGTGCGCAGTCAGAGAGTGATTCCTGTTTATTGGGTTTGAAACTCTGGAGACTCAAAATCTTCCTGGCATGACCTTGGCCACCATATCCAAACGACGCAACTTCAACAGAGCGCCGGGGAGGATGGGGCGTCGGATACTCGCCCGAGTCCACCGACCTGTGAGCGCCACGCTGACCACAGCCGGAACATTAGAGGAGGAGAAGCCGCGCCGTACACACCTGCGCTTTGCACTTTCAGACCGTCCCATTAACTTCCCCGCAGGTGAATGCCAGACGAGAGCATCTTAAAACCAAAATTAAACATCATGACAACGATGATCAGGATGAGGAGATGTTTTAGCTCAATGATGGATGAGGGAAGTCTTGCTTGCTCTCCTAGAAACACATTAACACATCTAACAAAAGATTCAATGATTTAGAATTACTGGCATTTCATGCAAATATTGTACATTTAAAACATTTAAATTGGCCCAAAAATGTATTTAGACACTTTAGGCACATGGAAAATGTGCATTTAACATTGCATTAGAGGACTAAATATCAAATATTAAACTTTTTGTCAAATGTTTTTGCTTGTAATTATGTTTGTGCATCTTTCTTCAAATAAATGACTTGCGTTGATATTTTGTCTCTAATTGCAACACTGTCTGAATACTTTATGGGCCGCTGTGTTTCTTAAAAAACAGAAGACGCTACATTTAATGACTGATAGTTTAATGTTCACCAAAGAAAATGGTAACCGTAGGTTCTTTCAATTGTTTTTGAATTCCTGTTTTTTTTCATGTTACAACAAATGAAAAGCTCTGAACTGACAGTTCATTAAAAAATGTTTCATTGCAAAATAAACCAATAATCATCAGAAAAAACAAAAAAATATTTTTTTTCTTTGATGCAAGACATTCATTTTTTTAAAAAAAAATAAAGTTGCATCCTTGGACCACATTTTTTTATGCTTGTTAAATCTCTAGATGCAAGACTGAAATGTGTGTGTGTGTGTGTGTGTGTGTGTGTGTGTGTGTGTGTGTGTGTGTGTGTGTGTGTGTGTGTGTGTGTGTGTTGTGTGTGTGTGTTGTATGTGTGTGTGTGTGTGTGTGTGTGTGTGTGTGTGTGGTGTGTGTGTGTGTGTGTGTGTGTTGTGTGTGTGTGAATCTCACAATCACCCTCAAATAAAAAAAGCACATTTTGCAAAAAAGAAAATGAAGCCTACTTTAGGACCATAAATATAAAATTTTTGGGCATGAAAAAGCACTAACTAAACATTAATTATCAACCCAAATTCTCAGTTATCTACTGTAATGCAACAAAGATAACTAATGTGGAAAAAAATATAACTCTTAATATGGAAAAAATATAACACTATAAAAAAATTATAGAGTTATATATAACTAATGTGGAAAAAAATATTTTTTGCATAACAGTTTTTTGCATTACAATTTGGGGGGGGAAACGGGTTTCATTTGATGAAAATGTCAAATTGCAGTATTTGTAAACAGTGCTTCGTTTTCAATGCAAACTCACTGTGAGTCGTATCTTCTAGACAAAAAGCTCACGATTCAGCATGACGATGTCTCACTATACAGCAGCTTACAGTAACCAGAAGGCAGAGAGAGTGTAAAACTTTAACAGCACAGGTGAGCTTTGTTTGTAATACCATGTGACTGGGACATGATTGTAACACAACTGCATTTACAACAGCAGCGCCCAATCACATACCATACCAGTCCTGCCACTCCATAGTGCTCCTGTCAATCACTCAGTGTGATGTCACGGGTTAGACTCCACCCTCTGATGACATCACCGTCACAGTTCATCAGTCGCTGTGGTGGACGGCAGCATGCGCACCCATGCGCTGAGGATCCTGGGAAGGGTAATGGATGTGTCCTGGAGGTCTCAGGCCCATCGGTGGAGGGTGGAGGAGGAGGACCCATGGGTCGGGGGCATCAGAGGCACAAAAACTGAAACCACAACCCGACAGTTTTAAAACCATTCAAGAGCTATTGTGGGGCACATTCAATAATTTTAATTTGTAAAAAGAACAGAGCAAGGCGAGCATTTGTGCTTATAAAAAAATTTAACTCTTTTTATTTATTTTTTTTAAATGAGCGTGGTTTGGCTAGATATAAGACCCTTATTCATCGTCTGGTGTCGTTTTAAAGCCCTTTGAAGCTGCACTGAAACTTGTCATTTGGACTTGAACCGTTTTTGGGTCCCATTGAAGTCCATTATATGGAGAAAATCCTGGAATGTTTTCATCAAAAACCTTCATTTCTTTTCGACTGAAGAAAAAGACATGGACATCTTGGATGACATGGGGGTGAGTAAATTATCAGCAAAAGTTTTTTTTAAAGGGGAACTAATCCTTTAAAGGTTGTGTAGGAAAGAAATTTATTAAAAAAAAAATCAAAATTTGTTTAGACTTTCTATATATATATCAATGCATAATTAAAATCTAAGTACTCTGAAAAAGAAAGTATAAAATCGAGTGTCTGTAGACCTCTCACGACTGTTTTAAAGACAGCTCATTATTTCCATTCACTTCACCCCCTCCCTTCTGGTCTCCTTCCAAAGCCACACCCCCAAAAACACATGAACGAGCAACTCTGACAGCTGAGCTGAAGACGCATTATTTACCTGAGACGAGCGAAGAGTAGAGGAACGAGTGCTGTAGTGACATCATGTCAGACACACATGTAAATAAAAAAATCTAACTTTAGCATTATGAAGTTAAACAAATAAGTTGTATTTTATTACTCCCCTTATCAAACTAGCATATTGATATTGGTAAACTTTACAATATATATTTATTGATTCGCTAATTAGCTATAAGGCAAAGCTAAACACAGGTTGCGTGATACACGTTGTTCCATTGCCATCATTTACACTGTGATGTAGATGAATTTCGTGTAAGATTTATAACACAAAAATATTAACACACAAAATACAACATAGTGTTGTACGACACACAAAGTTACACGATAAAGACATCAGTAAACATCGGTCTAGAATATTAAAAACAAAACAAAGATGAAAAAAATGATAAATCATGGTAAACATGTTAAAAGAGTTAGACAGAGGGTAAATATAATTTACTAAGAAAAATACCAGAGGATGCGGATGGTAAGTTAGACCTACTATCTGTTAAACCTACAATTTAGTTATCAAAAACAAAATTTATGCACAATTCAACACTACAGCTATCATCTTGAGCTAAGTCTATTATTTACCGTCTCTACTACGGCTCGCTGAGTAATGCTATGTTAGCTATATTAGGCAGCTACGTGTGCTAATGACGCATGCTTCTTGAAAAGATAAACAAAAAAATCTGTATGATCTAATCACAAAAAGAAAGATTTACCTGTCCAGCAGAAATGAAGCCATCAAGGCGTCACTTTTCAGCCCCTTGAGGTCCCTCAGTTCTCGCCAACGCGCTGGAAAGCCACTACCGATATTCACCCAGTTTTATTTCTTTGTTTATCCAACAACTTTTTGTTCATTACCTTTTCTTGTAATGTAAATGACTTCCTTTTTTTGACTGGGTTCCCTTCGTGAACTGCAAATGTGGACTTAGATTGGTCTTTCTCTGCCATTGTTTTGGTAATCCTAGGTTCCGTGGCTCTTGAATACACAAAACCAAACGAGTGCGCGCAAAAGGGCAGGTCCTGTGTGGCGAAGGGGTGGTTGCCATGGAGGCGAGAGAGTGACAGTCGCCTAGGCCAATCCGTTGTTTCGTCCCGGTTCGAATTAATGAGCTGTGTTTAATGCAGATTAAACGGTCTAGAGTCAATCGATTTTTATACTCTTTTTTTTCAGAGTAATTAGATTTTAATTATGCATTGATATATATAAAAAGTTTAAACAATTTTGGAAAAAAAAGTTTTTTATAAATTTCTACCTACACAACCTTTAAGGCTCAAAGATTTTTTAATGTATTTTATGCAAAAGAAAAGTTTCCAAATCATTAATTATTCACCCAAATTCACAGTTACTACTGTATGCAAACAACTGATCACTCTAATGTGGAAAAAGAGATTTTTTTTGCACAACAGTAATTACAATTTAGGGGAAATGGGTTAAATTTTCATGAAAATGTCAAAATGCAAAGGCATATATTATTTGTAAATGGTATTCAATCATTTTAATTTCTGTTAACAATAACAGCACTGGTTGTATTATATAAAAAAGCACATTTGCATAAAGAAATGAAGCCTACTTTAGGTGTGTAAACATGCAGGGTTTGAGTGGAGATGAAGTGTGGACCGGGCGTGAAGTGTGTTACTGCTGTTCATGAGCGCAAGGAGAGATGCTCGGGTCCAGGTTAAAATATGTTGGCGGACAGCTTCCTCCTCTAGAGCAGACGGCGGCGGTACAGCTGCAACATACACATGATATAATCACACTGTGCATTACAGTCATTTTTACCACAGTATTATCATGTTAGTTACGATGCAAAGTAACAGCAATATGACAAAAGACACTATGTTCAAAAATAAATGTAATTATAATAATATATACAATTAATCACAATAAATAGGGAATTATGTTTATTATCATAGTGGGGTGAATCATTTAAAAAAAGGTTTGAGTCATTGCATTCCCAAAAATACAAATATTTATTGCATTTATTTTTATTTTCTTTATATGTGGAAAAAATGTTTGGGTCATTTTGCATCCCCAAAAATAAAATACAAATATTTATTTCATTTATTTTCTTTATATATGAAAAAATGTTTGGGTCAAATTACATTCGTAAAAATAAAATACAATATTTATTTAATTTATTTTTACTTATTTATGTATATATTGGGGTGCAATATGAACCCAAAAATAATTTTCATTTAAAATAAAATGAAAATGCAAATATGCACAATAAGCTATAATGATATATACATGTATGATTCATAAAAAAATGTCTGGGTCATATGCATTCTAAAATAAAATATAGAATAAATAAATAAAATTAAAATTTAAATAATTTGTTGCAAATTATGACCCAGACATTTTTTCATGATTTTATTAAAATAAATGCACAAACACAAAGGAAGTTATAATTGTAAATAAATTATTATTATTATTTTATTCCTTATTGCATAAGGAAATGAAGCCCTTTGATTCATTAACATTACAACCTACAGTGCTTAACATAAGTGAACAAACCCATGCTAAAGTTGACTAAAAAGTGGAATAAAAAATCATTTTTTGGAAAATTTTTCTTATTGCCTTAAAAAAAAAAAGAGGAAAAACCCAACCTTTTTAAAGGGCACCAATTTTCCTCTGTGAATGAATAATGCATCGTAAATAAATAAATGTTCTTCCTTAAAATACAGTGTGCATAAGTCAGTGCACCCCTATGTTAAATTCCCATAGAGACTGGCAGATTTTTATTTTTAACAGCCAGTTATTTCGTGGATCCGGGATAATATGCATCCTGATAAAGTTCCCTTGGCCTATGGGAATGAAATATCCCACATCATCACACACTCTTCACCATATCTAGAGATTAGCATGGGGAACTTTCCATAAGATCATCTCTCGCTGTGGCGCTTGAGAGCGTTTTGGCAGCGCAGTGTTTTTTCACTTGAGACGATTCATTGCTATGATACAGAAAATCCACAGCAGTTTACTCGTAACTGATTTCGCAGATAATGTGTTTCATACTAAAAATTAATTTTTCATCCATTTTGTTGGGTTAGCTCTGCTGGTTGACGTCGTTGTACAGAGAGAATGTTGTGACAGTTGGTCGGTGTGACATTAGCCCCGCCCCTCCTCACTGTGATTGGACGGCTGGGTAAAAAGTGACAGTGATGAGAGCTGCGATTACCCAAAGTTGAACATTTTTCAACTCTCGGCGACCAGTAATAAACGCCACGGGCTCAGCGCTTCAGCGTGAAAAAAAACGCCCAGCGCCTCGTTACGCTCATGGCATTTAAAAAACGCGGCGGCTCCCATTGAAAACTATTGGAAAAATACGACAGCTGCGTGAAAAAAAGCTTAAACGGCCTAAAGGTTGGATTTTTCAAGGCCAAGACATCAATTTCCAAAAGATGATTTTTAATTCCTCTTTTTAGTCAACTTTAGCATGGGTGTGTTCGCTTATGCTAAGCACTGTATACGCCAGTAACACACTAACACACACACACACACATACTCGTGGGGAGACCCGGCACTGGCTGTAGTCTGGTGCCCGTCTCACTGAAGCCTTCCGTGACCCGTGGCCCTTTCCCAGCCGGAGCGCGGCCCCACTTCACCACGAGCCGGAGCCCGTTAATGATGAGCTTGTTGAAGGACTTCTCCACGGCGAGCTCTGCACCCTGTCGAGTGACGAACTGAACAAACGCACACTGCTGTCTCTCAACCAACGTGATCGTACGGATCTCGCCGAACTGGTAGAAATGATTCCTGAGAGATAAGACGAAGACAAAACTGTGAAATACAAATCTTACAACAGAAAATACAAGGTTTGAATAGAATACAAGTGCACTGATTATTGCATATTACTGACAACTATTTCTTAAAAACAATAGTATGTGAACAAGTACGCAACAATAATCATTTCAAACAGCTGACTACGTTTACATGACCCTCATTATGGGATTTAACACAATATTGTGATTAAACATGTAAAAAGACATGCGTGTAAACTCTTTAATCGCATCTATGTCACTCTGACCCAGGTGTGCATGTAAACAATAGCGGTAAAAATAACCACAACTCTTTAAGAGAAAAATCACATCCATGCATCTATTAACTCAGAAATGTTTTTTTAATGCATTTTTTAACCCAATTTGTGTAGAAATTTAACTTTTTTTATTTTTCTTTAAATTAATCAAGAAGAAACTGCAATGAATTGTTCTTTTTAATGCATGTGTTTGTCACAATAGAAATGGAAAGTCAAGTTGTGTGCAGTTTATTGTGGGATACAGTTTTCCATCTGGTTGTATCCTGTGCATTTTGTAATTTAATGCATTCAAAATAAATTATGCAGCACAATAAACATATTGCAAAGTAGCTCAAACAGGAACTAGCAACGTCACGGTTCAATGTGCGTGAACCGATACAATTCGTATGTAACTTGAATGCAATATGCATATAATATTTTGGTTAAAAGCATCTGCTTAATGCAAAAATGCATTTTAGGTTTTTCAATTATATATTTGTAAAGCATAATTAGCATGCATAGAATTAAAAACAACATTTGCTAAAAATGAGAGAGAGCACACTGCATGCTGAAAAACACACGTTCAGCTGTCAATCATATTCCCGCTGAAGCTCCGCCCACCTGAGCTCAGCGTCCGTGAGGTTTTCTCCCAGTCCTCCGATGTACAGTGTCGTGATGGACTTGTCCTCGGGAAGCTCCAGTCGAGGCATGCTGGACGCTCTCTTCAGGAGTTTATCCGCCACCGGGTCGTTGATGCCGTAATAACGATCTTTAATGTTCTGATCGGCCAGAGGATCCTCAGGGTCTGTGGGCTTCTCATGTCTGAGGAGAAAGACATTATTTGAGTGATTGAAAGAGGAGCTATTATGCTTTCTGAATATGTTGTTCCAGAAAAATCTCTGCAAAGTCTCAGTTCTTCTCTATATCAGTGTTTCTGAACTCCTGAAACGCCTCCATTGTTTCTTCCGGGAACAAACACGTCACAATATTCCTCATTATAATAATTCATACGCAGAATAAAGGGGCGGGGCCTGGGTGAGTTAGTTAGTAGTGTGTTAAACTGGCGGTTATGGGAAGGGGCGGGGACATTTCCCAAACACACTCGAAGCGCTCGACCAAACACAACACACTGATCCAGCCGACCAATCAGAGCACAGTGTGCTTTTCAGGAGGAGGGGCTTCATAGAGACAGGAAGTAAACAGAGCGTTACTGACAGACTGGGAAGAGAGGAGCCGCAAACAATGGAGAATATGAGGAAAATAATCAACATTCAAGCAGGAAAACCTGTTCTAGTAGAGCCTGAGACTTAGTAATAGGCCATAATATGGGCTCTTCAATTAAACACGGTCACTACACTGCTATCGCCCCCGTGTGGACAGTTTATCAGCATTGCAGCGGTTACCCAACATGAATAAAAACATGAATTTCTGCTTTATTTTAATGTAGCCAAATCAGGATTTTGATTTAACCATAGAAATTCATTTAACCTAATCGTTCTAATTAAAAAGACACAAGTCTAATATGAGCTTTTTGAATCAATTCCTGCATTATATCAAAATATCAAAAAAGTAAAAAAAACATTCTCATCACTTGAAATTAAACTTAATTAATAAGGCACATTTTTTTGGGCAACACTTGATCCATTAATACTAACACTTTCTCTTCTATATCTTTTTTTATTTTTACACTGCATTAGACTAAACTGGGTCATATCATTCACACATTATTGTCCTATTGTTAGTTTCACACTGCTTCTATTGTTCTCCAAAGTCACTTTGGATAAAAGCGTCTGCTAAATAATTAAATGTAACTGTAAATGCAACATCCTGCCCAGAGACTACATATGCAAATTAGCTATCTAGCTAACTCTGGCACAACATGTGTCACATGGTCCGTGTTAAATAAACTAAAGTAAGTGTTAGTGTAGTGATGTATAAGTATAGAGAGCCTGACCTGTACGGACACTCCTCTCCTCTCTTACACTCTCCCTTCACCCAGAAGGAGCAGATGTGGGGTCTGTTGCGTTTGTAATACGGCGTGGTCCTCGCCAGCTTTAGCAGCATGTCACTGGGGTTCTGTGATTTACCCAGAATCCCCAGCGGTCGGGTGCCGTCAGAGTTCTGGATCTGACAGACACAGAAACACAAGAGTTCATGCTCCGCGCTGTGTGTGTGTGTGTGTGTGTGTGTGTGTGTGTGTGTGTGAGACGTCACCTCTCTCTCCATGTTCTGAGTGTAATATTCCCTGTTGACGTCAGATCTCGGCATGTCGTCTGTAATAGACAAGCTCGTGTCTCGCACCTGGATTGGAAGACCTGAACACATATAACAGGAGACAAATACATTATTTAAGGCCATTAATGACAAAGGTTTTTGTCAGTTGAAACTGTTTGACGTCAAATATTTTTACTATTACGTACCAGTGATAATTTAAGTTTATATTTATTAATTAACTTATATTAACTTATAAGTAATTACACAGTATATATATTTCACAGTATATGTGTGTGTGTGTGTCTTTGTATATTATTATGTATGTAAGTGTATACATGTGTGTGTGTGTATACATGTGTGTGTGTATGTGTATACGTGTGTGTGTGTGTGTGTGTGTGTGTGGTGTGTGTGTGTGTGTATACATGTGTGTGTATGTGTATACGTGTGTGTGTGTGTGTGTATACATGTGTGTGTGTATGTGTGTACATGTGTGTGTATACAGAATGTGTGTCTTTGTGTATATATATATATATATATATATATATATAAATATATATATATATATATATATATATATACAAAGATATATACATATGTGTGTATGTGTATACATGTGTGTGTGTGTGTGTGTGTGTATGTGTGTACATGTGTGTGTGTGTGTGTGTATACAGAACATGTGTGTCTTTGTATATATATATATATATATATATATATATATGTGTCTGTGTGTGTCTGTTTCTGTGTGTGTGTGTGTGTGTATGTGTGTGTGTGTGTGTGTGTGTGTGTCTACATGTGTGTGTGTGTGTGTGTGTGTGTGTGTATGTGTATACATGTGTGTGTGTGTGTGTGTGTGTGTGTGTGTGTGTGTGTGTGTGTATACATGTGTGTGTGTATGTGTACGTGTGTGTGTGTGTGTGTATACAGAACATGTGTGTCTTTGTATATATATATATGTATGTGTGTCTGTGTGTGTCTGTTTCTGTGTGTGTGTGTGTGTGTGTGTGTGTGTGTGTGTGTGTGTGTGTGTGTGTGTGTGTGTGTGTGTGTGTGTGTGTGTGTGTGTGTGTGTGTGTGTGTGTCTAACTAGCCTCCGTTTTGTTTGACAATACTTTAAACGTCAACAAGAAGTGATGTCACCCGACATTACTTAGAGCACCTTTAAACCTAAAAGGTAATATAATGAAATTACTAAAAATGTAATTAATTACATAAAGTATTTCTGGTTCTGGTACTGGTTGTGGAGTGTAAGTCTCACCGTACTCCAGGTCCAGTAGACAGGTCTGGCAGACGTTCTTCATCTTGCTGCAGGTCTGACACACCTCCGTCTTCTTGAAGCGCATGCGCACGCCGGGACACCAGCGGAAGACGGTGAAGGGACGAGCACATATCTGAAAACACACACTTCAGCCGCTGTGCTCTGCTTTATCCCTTTAACCCAACGTCACATGCTCAGCTCACCTTGCATTCTTTGCCATACTTTTCCTTAGTCTGCAAAAACAAAAAGTGTAATTCATGAATATTATTAAATGAAAGCTTCAAATTGAAACGATGTTTCAGTGCACCTAATAGTGATACAGAGCTTTTTGAAGGTTAGTTAAAGGAGTTATCGGATGCCCGTTTTCCACAAGTTGGTGTGATTCTTTTATGTAAAGTTTGTAACATACTTTGGATAAAATTCCTCAATGGTTGTGTAAAACAACACGCTTTTTACCTCCTCAAATACAGCTCGACTCTTTCGGTGCATGTCTCTTTCTCACCCATCGTTACTGTTTGTATCACTGTGTGTCAAGAGCTGAGATTCAGATATGATAATGAGCGTTTGCTTTCTGACCAATCACAGCAGAGCCGCTTTCAGAGAGGCGGGGCTTAGAGACACTGAATCCTTGATCCAAGCGTTTCAGACACTTGAGAAAATACTTGAGTCTTTTTTATTTCAATGAATGTACTATATTTTAGTACGATAATGTTTTTCATTTAATATTTTGTATTTTTAAGGGATTTTATGGTACTAAAATATTTATAATCCATTTATTCACTTTTTGAGCATTAAATTTCCAACGTAAACTGTCATAAATCTTAAATGCTCTAGAGCACAGACTTCAGATTGATTCTCTTTCAAAGACGACATTGGGCAGATTATTGCTGATGTGAAACAAGTTTTTAAAAAACATGAACTTAAAAAAAGTTACAGAATTTTAAGTTTATTGTTATGAAAAATGCTCAAAAATACTATTTTCGATTTTGATATGAAATATATATTTTCAAAAACACGTTTTTCTCTAGTACGGGACAGTCCGTCAGCGGTCGTGGGCGGAGCATGAGCATTATGACATCATATTGCTCAAAAAATCCAAACGGCTTGATTATTGAGTGTTTTTATTGGATTATTGGCTTTTTGAGGATAAAAAAAGGAGTTATTGTTTTTTTTTTCATTGTATGGTGGTTGTGTTCACACACTGCAAAGACACATTTATATGCAAACATCATATAAAAGTGTATTTTGCATCCGATGACCCCTGTAAAAAAACAAACTGGAATCACTTACCATGCGAATGTATGGATTTTCCCCAAGACATGTTTGACAGATAATAGGGAAGTCCTGGAGGCAGAAAACTTGGACAATCAGGACAAATATCATATTAAAATAAAATAGAAAGAAAAGAAGTCATCAGTGCCAGTAAATGCAAGAGAGACCATGGAGAAAAGCAAAATGTAGTATTTGCTGTGTGCCAGAGACACTGTGGCACTATATATATATATATATATATATATATATATATATATTTGTGTGTGTGTGTGTGTGTGTGTGTGTGTGTGTGTGTGTGTGTGTGTGTGTGTGTGTGTGTGTGTGTGTGTGTGTGTGTGTGTGTGTGTGTGTGTGTGTGTGTTTTAAAAAAAAAAATTTAATACAATATATTGCTGATATTCAGTAGTGGCCAAAAGGAAAATTGTCACCTTTATTCAAATATTATTAAAGAATTGTCAAAGATTTTAGCATATTTTGCATTTGCATAATTGTGTTAGTGATAATGCAATGAAACATGATATAATTTTTGTACAAGCCATACAAAGAAATGATGAATACATGCAAAAACAAGATATAACCTACAAAATATTAAAAACTGATTATGTATTCATTGCTTTTCTTATGAGTGTTTGTTTTTCTATGCAATTTTTTTTGCATAGTAAAATAAAAGCTGTAGCTGTAATTTAGTTTTAATAAGTTTATTGTTTTCATCTACCCGCATATTCCTCATATTCTGATGGTTGAATCGAACTTGTATTTCATGCAGAGTGTAATAGAGCTGTTTGTAAATATTAAAGGTCTGCAAAGTTTCAAAGATGACACAACAAATGGAAGAGTTTGGTTCGTGTTGTTCGTGTCGAGAAGACGCTGTTTTCTGAGATTGATACGGTAAAACACACGCCATCATTACTGTTCGTATCACTGTGTGTCAAGAGCTGAGATTCAGAAATAATAATGAGCGTTTGCTTTCTGTCCAATCAGAGCAGAGCAGCTCTCAGAGAGGCGGGGCTTAGAGGGACTGGATCTTTGATCCAAGCGTTTCAGACACTTGAGAAAAAAAAGTGTCTTTATTTCAATGAATGTACTATATTTTAGTATGACAATGTTTTTCATTTAATATTTTGTATTTTTAAGGGATTTTATGGTACTAAAATGTATTTATAATCCATTTATTCACTTTTTGAGCATTAAATTTCCAACTTAAACTGTCGTAAATATGAAATGACTTCAGATTGATTTCTTTTCAAAGACGACACTTGGCAGATTATTGCTGACGTGAAAAAACTAAATTTTACGTTTATTGTTACGAAAAATGCACAAAAATACTATTTTCGAATTTAATATGAAATATATATATATATATTCAAAAACATGTTTTCCTCTAAAACTGCACAAAAAAAAAAAAAAAATCAAAGCCATAAATCTAAACAACTTGTGCTTCAAATTTAAGGGTTGATATCTCAAAAATTTAACTTGCAGTAAGATTTTTGTTTGGCCGAAGTGAAATTCGTCTCGCATTAATTTCCAATGCGCTAATTTTTCACTGCGAACTACACAAGTGTGACTATTTTTTCAGGACAATTAAACCTTTTCGAATAATGTCCATGATTTTTATGTATTTTTATGTGTCCGTAACCAAATTTCATAACATTCTGATAAAGTAAAAAATTCTATAAAATCAAAACGTCAAATTTTTCAGTCAAAAGTGACCGAACAGCACCGGAGGGTTAATGACAAGGATAGTTAATGCTTCTTTTGGGTAAAACCTCAAGAAAAAGTGATGATATTCATGATTAAATTGTTTTTTTATAATAATCACAAAATTGAAAAGTGTGTTTGAAAACTTTTTATTTTAAATAATGATTAAAATGTGCAACACTTGTGTATTCATCATGCACATAAACCTGTTTTACTTCAGAGTTAGGCTCAATCACTACATTTTTCATAATTTCAGACATGCTTAATCACCACATGTCGACCTATATCCAGCAATACGGCAAGCCGTTTTAAACTTTTATTCATTTTCAGAATATGAATCCTTGATATCAACAATTCAATTTTCAATTTACAATTGATTTTGAATGGCAGCCTGGTGACATTTCACTAGTGAAAATACAATTACAGATATCCATAATTTATATCCTGGAAATGAATAAAGGTTAAACCGGCTTGCCATAGACCATACGAGGGTCAATCTCTGCTGTATCTTCACAGATGCTGTATAAACTGCTCTCTCAGCAAGATCTAGCATGTCTTTCGCCTCATTAGGCGAGCTAAAGATAGTTTCAGCAATCACAGCAGCACAGATGATACTTCATCCATCACACTTATATACGTTTCTCATCACAGTCTGTGTGCACGACATCCAGACTAATCATCATTCTCAGTTATGATTGCAGCATTAATTCTGAAGCCATAACATGTGACATATTTGGATTATTTGCTAATATTTGGTATATGAATGAATGAGGCATTTATGCACTTTCATATGTACTACTAATCTGTAATCATCATTCTTAGTTATGATTGCAGCATTAATTCTGATGCCATAACACGTGACAAGTGATTATTTGAAATAATTTGCTAATATTTGGTATATGAATGAATGAGGCATTTATGCACTTTCTGTACACCCTAAGCGCTTTACAATCATGTCAAGATCTCTCCTCAATCACCACCATATATGAGAAAAAAGCTTTCATGAAGACAACATTTTAAAACCTTACGACAAAATACACAAATATAAAAAATAAAAAGTTAGTTTTAATAATCAGACAAGCAGTTTGTTGCATCAGATATGTGACCTTATTCATGATATTGTATAGGTTTTACTCTTAACAATACTTTTATCAGCGTTTATGCTTATTTGCTTTTGCAGTTTTTAATTTGTCTCTTCTAAATTGATTAGTTTGTGGACTGCACGATAAAAATAACACGTAAAAAAATCTTTTATCCTGATAATGTCATATCCATAACCAACATTTGACATTTATGTAAAGACAATTGTAGAAAAAAATATTTGACATTTATTTCAATTTTTTTTATATATCTACGTAAACTTCATTAGCTAACTGTTTTATATTCTAATGAGTATTTGAACACCATGCACGCGCGTAACTTTCTCTGATTTCTAAAACTGTCACATGAAAATGTTTCTTTCTTTTAGTAAACGAAGAAACAGACACATTTTTAAAGTAGTCTGCAGTGCGTCACATTTTCGATAAAAGTATTAAATTAAAACATACCGAATCTTCCCAGTTCTGTCTGTTGTAGGTGTTTGAGCCGAGGGACGTTGCCATGTTCGGCGGCGCGCACGCACGACGTGGAAATGACGTAAAGACGTCACACATTCTATTTGCAAAGGCAGGTGCGTGAAAATAAATAATAATTAAAAAAAAAATGCAGGTTTCTGAGTCAGTTGATCATCTTTTTTTCTGTCAAATAATTTTGGTCTGGTCTGTCAAAATTCCTCGCTGCCAAAACCGAATTGGATATTGCCTTTGTGTGATATAACCTGTTATTTATCTCACACTTACACCTGAACAAAATCATTGTAGTGAGGAAAAATAGGAAATATATGTCTAAATATATGTATATAGGGAATATAATTATTTTATTGGAAAAATATTTTGTTCAAAAGAAGAAAATTTTCCTTAACAATACCCACATTTAATATTTTTATTACTTTAATTGCTTATGACACCAAAACAATTAACAATAAAAAGTCTAAAAATTGTGAAATTGTATGACGAACTTTTGAATGTAGCGTAGTTTGATTCATTGCATTTATATATTTATTTTCTTATCATTGTATATATACATTATATACATTTGTATACAGTAATGTATATATAGACTATATATTTGTCTTCTATCCTTTATTTTAATATGCTGTTATCCATCGTTATTGTACTTTGCTCAAGAATTTCGATTGTAATTGTATTATCTGGTTTGTTCCAATAATATTCAATAAAAAAATTAAATGCCTTTTTATATATATATATATATATAGATATATATAAAGAGAGAGAGAGAGAGAGAGAGAGAGAGAGAGAGAGAGAGAGAGAGAGAGAGAGAGAGAAATAACATTCTTGATCAATAATAAATGAAAACCAATAAATCAATTAAAATAAGCACATAAAACATTTCCACCTAACATGAACATAATAAACGAACATCTTATGACCTTTATTTTGCTACATTTGATTTACCAATATTTAAAATGTATTAAGTCAAGTCACTGTTAAATGTTTTAAATACAATCAACTTGGATGTTTAAGTAATTCAACATTAAACTAACTTAAAAAAACAGTTGAATCTTGTATAACATAAAAAAGTAGAAAATTGCTTAACTTATTTTCATGAGATAAAGCAATGTAAAAACATGTCATAACTTATATCATTTTTTTTTTACTGTGGACCACTGTTTGACTGAGTCTTTCTAAAGCAATATATATCAGGAATAAATCAATAATACTCTGTAAATATATTTTCTAAATTAATTTTGATTGCAATTCAAACAAAAAGTGAAAACTGTTTGTTACATTACGTGATATATAAATAACCTACAATTTCATATTAACAAAAAGTGTAAAAAAACAAAACAACACAGCTTTAACCAACTGTTCATTAACCATAAATCATATTTAATTTCAATCATGTACATCTCTTGCATGGAAAATTTACATTAATATCAAGATAATGTATTTGAGTACAAGAATCTTTGTTTATCAGAGTCATTTTAAAGAGTGGCTTTTGTTTGCCACACACACACACACACACACACACACGCGCTCACACACACACACACACACACACACACACACACATACACACACACACACACACACACACACACACACACACACGCGCTCACACACACACACACACACACTTTATTTGGCTTATCTACATGTCATTTCACACAAAAGACGAAGCGTGATTAAAACATACAATAAAAGCAAAACCTGTGCATAATAAACACAATTACAATGAACATAAAGCATCAACCATCAATGAAATATCAGGACGCATTTGGAAAGCTCCTAACAATATATTAATATGAGACAGTCATATTAATATAATACACCTGAAAACAACATAATATCATCTGCCATTAAAGCCTTCAAATAAATAAGCACGTATGCAACAAAACTGGATGTGGTTTGTGCCGTCTTAATAATAAAGTAATCATATAGACAGCATATGGCTTATAGTACTCATATTAATTGATACTTGGCTGTGTTTAAACTTAAGGCACGTTCAGGCCGAGAACGATAACTATAACGATAACTATATATTGCTTTGCGTATTAAAGCAAGATGATTGGCTGACGTTTAAATCGTTCATCAGGCTGTAAAAAAATCGTTTATCAATGATATTATTTCTCTGTCTTCTTTATCATTATAAATGTGGACTCTGCTATCCTTTTATTATATCTTTATAGTTATCGCTATATTTATCATCCTTGCCGTGAGCGGGCCTTATTCATGAAACACAAGCAAAACTAATCCTTCATAAAAACATACTGTATGAACAATTTGTACAAGGCACTATTCTTTGTAAAGCTGCTTTGGCATAATATGTTATATTTATAAAAGTTCTACATAAATATGTAGATTTTTTATTTTGCTTTGCTAGTGTTTCTTGAATAAAGGCCCGATTACAGTGATTTTTTCTAAAAAATAAAAAAACTCTTCCCTTTTTTTATTCTAATTTACCTCACGTCCTGAAAAATACGTCAGATCATTAAAACTACTGGAAGACAAAATCTTGAAATATTAAATGTTTTGCGCTTGATGTCGATTCTGAGGTACAGTAGTATATCATTAGCACGTGTGTGTTTCTCCACTCATCAATAACACTCATATGCAGCTGAAGTCCATTCATAAGGCATTAATGTTTTCCCTGAGACTGTAATAATATTTCTCACATACACACGATGTGAGATCGTTACAATAAGCTGAGGCCACACACACTTATAAATAAAGGTTAGCTGTGTTAATCATGTTTGGCTTTTCTACACATTATACCATCAGAAGAAAACTGCACTCAAATTAAAGAGGAATATTTTTGTCTTTAATAACAGAATTAGGTGTTTTCTTAGGTTTATCCTCTTAAAATAGTCATGTGGTGTGAAAATATGGGAGTCGATGCCTTACAGAACGGATCTAGGGTATTTAATGGTGTTAAATAACAGGCTTATTGAGTCTCTTCTATTCAGTCATGACCCGGATCAGCTCATCTAAAGCTCTTCCTCTGCTTTACATTTTGATGTTGGAGTAAAGCTGGTCGATCTGTGTCCTGAAGCGGTCCCTGAGATCGGCACGTTTGGCTTTGAGGGTGGGCGTCAGGAGGCCGTTCTGGATGGAGAACATCTCAGTGTGTAGAACAATGTCCTTCACCTGAACGTGAAGATGGTGGAAAACGCTCATCATTCATATATACACGTGCGGTCAAAGGTTTGACATAATTACGACTTTTTAAAAGTCTCTTCTGCTCACAGAGGCTGCATTTATTTGATGAAAAATACAGTAAAAACAGTATTGTGAAATATTTTTACAATTTAAAATGTAAATCTATGTGAATATATATAGTAAAATGTCATTTATTTCCTGTGATCAAAGCTGAATTTTCACAATGTCACATGATCCTTCAGAAATCATTCTAATTGGATGATTTGCTGCTCAAGAAACATTTATGATTATTATCAATGATAAAAACAGTTGTGCAGATTTATATGTTTGTGGAAACTATTAAACATGACCATTTTAAACTGCATTTTTTTTTATTAGAAATTAACACTTTTATTCAACAAGAATGCATTAACTGTAATGCATTAAAGTAGCCGTGTGCACTGTAAGCTGATAAAACAGTCATAACTTAATATTTATCAACTAAAACCATATTGTATCTGATCAATAACTTCTTATTAATGAGCAAATGCACATTAAAGTTTTGAATGTTACCATGTTTAACCATGCTACTACTTTGTTACCCCCTTTTTATTCATTAAAACTCAACTTTGAACTACAGCAAAAACCATTCAATGCAAAAAAACATGCATTTCTGAAGGATCATGTGACACTGAAGACTGGATAATGATGATAAATTCAGCTTTGATCACAGAAATAAATTACACTTTACTATATATTCACATAGCTGATTTACATTGTAATAATATTTCAGTGTTTTGACTGTATTTTTGATCAGATAAATGCAGCCTTGATGAGCAAAAGAGACTTTTTAAAAACATTAGCAAATCATAACTTTATACATTTCTTTATAAAGACGACACTCACCTGTTCAAAAGACTTCAGGCCACTTTCTTTACCCAATTTGACAATGTCCTCCAGAATAGCTTTCTTTACCTCCTGAAAACATCACACATTTATTCATTTATTAACGTTTATGGAGAAATTAGATCAGTTTAAAGGCACACTACGGACTTTGTGACCTAAATAGTTTACACATATGAATTATTTTAAAAGATTCCTCAGGCCAATATACAGCGCTTGACACTATCAACGCTGCGAGCGGGGCGGCCCTCCTGAAATACCGCCGATGTAAGTTTGGAGAAGGCCAGGTCATGTGACCTGGAGAACGTATCGCTTTACGACCGTCACGTGACCACAGTCTCTGATATACTCATGGAGCTATTAAGGTTTTGCTACTATTTTTCCGCCGGCTCGACTCCTGGCCATGGCTGAGGCGAGGAAAGGGTTTAAAACTGCTAAAACAAGCAGGGACTCGTTTGTGTGCATTTTATTTTGTGATTTCACCGGAATGAATAGAGAGTCTCCGCAACAGTGATAGATTGAAGAGCGCGTCCGATTGAAGCGCCACTAGAGACACTGTGTCCATGACACTGATAGCAGCGGACACGAACGCTCAGGTGGAGTTCAAAAACACATTTTAGCGCTAGATCTCTTATTTAAAGGCACACTATGCAAGATTTGTACCTTAATATAACAGCTTCAAAGGGGGATCCGTCAGTGCAGAGACGCTCAGCGTGAGTGGTGTTTACGACAGTAACGTTAAATACAAGTACTCCACAGCGACTCTAGGGGCACTGTTTGACAAAAATGGAATTTCTGCATAGTGTGCCTTTAGTTCAATACGCAAATATACCAACACATTAGCCTGGCTAACGCCAGACCCAATTCTCGTTGAGACTTGGGTCTGGGAACCACTGTACATTTCTCGTATTTGAGGCGTGGTTTACGAATGCCCGGCGCTGTTTATTGGTGCTAAGAATGTCTATCAAATGCTCATAGCCAACATATGTCGTCATCGTCTTGCTGTTCCCTCCCCGTTCTGTGATCCCGTTCTGTGATTGGTTCCTAAATGAGGCGAAAAATCTGGCCATGGTATCCAGACTGCCTTTCAGCGTGAATTGAATCGCGCTGCGGTAAGGCAGTATGGGGAGACCCAGGCTACCAACACATACAACTTCCTGAAAAGCAAACAAAATGCAAATGGTCACATGTGCGACTGAGATCTGTCCGTTTACTACCTTATTTCTGCACAGTTCTTCATAAGAGCCCTCGATGCCTCTCTTCTTGGCCCAGCCCGGCAGATAGTCTGGATCGGGAACAATGATGGCAACCAGACAGGCCTGGAGAGAAAGATTAAATAAATAAATAATAAACAGTTTTTTTATAGTCATGCCTCCATGTGAGCGTGATCGTCTCACCTGCAGACTGTCTCCGTGTACGAAGGCCTGAGACACAGCTTCACTCCTGATGTAAATATTCTCGATCTTCTCTGGAGCGATGTATTCTCCCTGAGCCAGCTTAAAGATGTGCTTCTTACGGTCCACGAGCTTTAGAGTGCCATTCTGCAATACAAATATGCCTGACTTTATGTGCATCTCCTGTATTTACAATATAAACATATTATATCCTTGGCATATCCAAATAATGTTTGATCGCTAAATGCAGCCTTGAAAAAAGGCATTTAATCAGCTTCATCATGCTTAATTATTATTATTATGCACTAAAATAGTGGATGTAAATCCTTAATTGTGCTTGTAAACACAGAAGTAGGTCTTACGGGAAGCCACTTGCCGATGTCTCCTGTGTGAACCCAACCACCTTCATCAAGAGCTTCTTTTGTCTTCTCAGGGTCTTTCAGATATCCCTTAAAAACATTAGGACCCCTCACACACACCTGCCAGAAAACAACAAAAAAACGGTCAAATGTGTGAAACACACACACACAAACACAACACCAACACCGACACGCACGCACGCACGCACGCACGCACGCACGGCACGCCACGCACGCACCACTCATTATAGTTAAAACTAAATCTTAAAGAAACCTCTCTCATTTATATTTAGTTTAGGCTCCTAATGTTATTTTAGAGTCTCCTACAACATGTTACATGCATTCAAGATCAAACACTTTAATATCCTCATAATTCCACTGCAGCTTCAGCATTTTCTCTCAGTGTCTGAAACGCTTCGATCAAGGATTCAGTCTCTCTAAGCCCCGCCTCTCTGAGAGCTCTGCTGTGATTGGTCAGAAAGCAAACGCTCATTATCATATCTGAATCTCACTCTTGACACACAGTGATACGAACAGTAACGATGGCGTGTGTTTTACCGTATCAATCTCAGAAAACAGCGTCGACACGAACAACACGAACCAAACTCTCCCAGTCTCAGATAAACTAGTGTTTGAGGGCGGAGCTAAGAGACGCTGTTTAGCCAATCAAGACCAGAGGCTGGCGTTATGCAAATAAGATACAAACGTTGCAGAACGGTTTTTTAAACAGAAACGGTGACGCGTTGAACGCACTGTTGTATGACGCAAGAGTGCAACTACGGCAGCTGAGAAGGCTTTTTGTGTTCTTTGTGAAGAATTTTCGGAGCCTGATGAAGTCAGTATAAACATGTGTTTAATACTACACAATATGCCGATGTTACAGTTACTGCACTTGCCGCCCAGAACACAAGAGACATCCCAATCGAGAACTGAAAGGAAGCACATTTACTAAAGACTAAAAACATATATTAGCCTACATACTGACTTATGTCATCATCTATATCTAATAGAAAGACTTAAATATCACATCATATTTAGCTAAATCACTACATCTTATTTATTATTTTCATATACGTGTCTTCTAATATCCTCAGTTGTTGCGTATCAAACACATTTGTAAATTCCTTCCATTGCGCACGTTCACTTTAATACCGCGTGCTTTATACACATGTTGCTGCTGATTGGACTGCAGTTCTGACACGCCCACCAAACAATAGAAAACGCATCTCAAACCCCGTTGCACACCGGTGCACGCCGTTTCCAGGAAACATGACGTTCAACCCGGAAACCGTAGCAAAACGTTGCGCACCGTTGTCATCTTGAACGTGCCCCAGTTCAGAATCAATTTAGGACACAATAACTCCATTTATCTGCACTTTGATCTGAAACTTTGCAGACCTTTTACATTCACAAACAGCTGTATTACACACTGCATGAAAGGACAGTTTTAAAAAAGCATAATATGGGCACTTTAAGTTGAAGTGCTAAAATAACTTTACTTTTTTTTTTAAAAACACAACAAAATTATTATAACTTTAAAATTACCAGAAAATAAAAATAGGAACAGGAACTATCATAGTATATTAACACACACACGCACACACACGCGCACACACACACACACCTCTCCCTCGCCGTTAGCACCATAATAGTTCATCTCTGCCACATCCACCAGCTTGATGTCATTACAGGGCAGAGGAGCTCCAACGTGACCTGAACACCAGAAAACAGTCAACATACACATGCGAGTGTGTGAGTGTGATGTGTGTGTGTGTGTGTGAGAGTGAGTGTGTGAGAAAGTTTAGTGTGAGGGGAGAGAATATACAGTTTGTACAGTATAAAACCAATTAAGTCTATGGAAAATTCCCATAAGACATGAAAACCATGTCAGTGTGTGTTTGTTTGTTTGTGTGTGTGTGTGTGTGTGTGTGTGTGTGTGTGTGTGTGTGTGTGTGTGTGTGTGTGTGTGTGTGTGTGTGTGTGTGTGTGTGTGTGTGTGTGCATGTATGTGAGTGTGTTAGAATGTGTGTGTGTTCGCGCATGTGATGTGAGAGTGTGTGTGTGTGTGTGTGTGTGTGTGTGTGTGTGTGTGTGTGTGTGTGTGTGTGTGTGTGTGTGTGTGTGTGTGTGTGTGTGTGTACCTGCAATCCAGTCTCCCGGTAGTGTAACGGTGCTGCCGGCAGTGCATTCAGTCTGTCCGTAGCCTTCATAAAACTGAGAAAACAACATTTAGCTCACAGCACTGTGTTAAAACGCATCTAAGTGTGTGTGTTCAGAGTTAAACTGCACCTGGCAGCCCAACGCCGCTCGCAGGAACGTGAGAACCGGCGCTGACACCGGTGCGGCTCCAGTCACCATCATGCGCACTCGACCACCAACACTGGCCTACAGGGGGCAGCACACACACACACACACACACTTTATGTATTAGATGCATGATTGATTTTTTGATACAAAATGCAGAATTGTGATCTTAATTTTTAATAGACTCAAGTGTTTTGTATGACTCTGTATTCCCCTATTGTTATTGTTACTGCAGTAATAATAAAAACACACACGTCAGCACAGAAGACGCAGAAAGGAGGTCAACAATACCTGGACTTTCTTGAAGATGATCTTGTCCCACACACTGTCTCTCCTCATGACTCCTCTCAGCATCTCGGCCTCTTTCCTCCTGAAGGCGAACTCCAGCACGCGTCTCTTCAGGGAGCTGTCGGCCTGACCGTAGATCTGAGAGAGGAGAGGTTTCCACATTACTACAGTCTCACACACACACACGCGCGCGCGCGGGGAAACGTCACTCGCCATACAGGGAGTCGCCGGGAACGGGTAGCACATATTTTACTCAGGACAAAATTACTATTTTATTGTCATTTTAATTACAAAAAGTAAATAAATCAATAAAGAAATAGTTATATTATAATAATACTAAACTATAAAAAATATCTAACCTCCCAAAATTTTCTAGTGACCGGTCACATCTAAATGTTTTAATTGGCCCAAGTGAAAATCTGCAAATTGATACAATTAAATTTGCACAATTTCACTTTTGACCAATTGAAAAACGTAGATGTGACCAGTCACTACTAGATAATTTTGAGTTGGGAGGTTAGAATTTTTTTTACAGTGTATTGTACTGTCAAATAATACATTTAGTATTTTATTATTATTATTATTCAAAATAATATTTGTATTTACTTATTTTAATGATAAGAAATTAAACACATCAATAAGGTAATATATTACTATTGTAGTAATATTATTGCACTGTAAAATAAAAATGCGTAATCATAATAAATTATTATTATTATTATAAATTAAATCAATAAAAAAATGTATTACTGTTGTAATACTATTGTAAAATAAAAATTCATCATTAATAATAAATTAAATCATAATAATTATATATTTTATTATTATTTTAATTATAATATAAAATAATTATAGTTATAATACATTATTGTTTTTATTATTCAAAATATTTTGTATTTTAGTATTATTATTATTTTAATTATAAAATTAAACAAATCAATAAATAAATATATTACTACTATAGTAATTAAATACTATTATATAGATATAATACTATTATATTGTAAAATAAAATAAGTATTTGTTCATAAACTATATTTTAAAATAATAATAATATTCATATATGTTATAGTTATTTTAATTATAATAATATTAAATAATAATAATAAATCATTATTTTTGTTATTTTAATTAGGGCTGCACGATTTCTAACGATTAATCTTTTGATTTATTTTTCGATTAGTCGACTAATCTAAACGACTTTAAATTACGTGTTTATTTCATTGTGTCCATTTTATTTTAAATATTGCACAAAGTTGCTATGTAAATATAAAACAAAATACAATTTCCAGCCCAAAGTATTTGCTTAACAGTGCAAAGAATGTTTCAAAACATACATTCTTTAGATTATTCGTTATTGCTTTAAAATGCATTTTAATTATATTTATGCATTTTAAATGTATTTTAAAAAGGATTTTTTTCCCCCTCTGCTTTATGCACATGGGTCATGCTTTTGGCAAGAAAATATGAAAATCAGTATAAATATGCAAAATGACAACCCTGTTTCCAGTCGCACGTTTAACCCAGTCTCTGAACACTAGAACTGCATGTGTGCTCACTGCTCACCCGGTCGAACATGCGGTTCAGCAGACGAGGAACCACAGGGAATACGGTGGGCTTCAAGGTCGTGAGGTCGTCCATCAGAAAGCGGATGTCCCCCTGGAAGTATCCGATGCGAGCGCCGTGCACCAGAATCACTCCCTGCGGGTCAACAGCAGCGTGTCATAAATCATGCATTTACTGAAAACAAAGCTCGAGTAAAAGAAAAGCGCCCCGAACTCGCCTGGACGACTCTCTCGAACATGTGTGCCAGCGGCAGGTAGGAGATGTGCGCGTCCTGAGGGCTGATGGGACATGCGAACTGGAAGACAAAAGTGAGGTTTTATCATAAATATTCTGAAACGGTATCATATCACATGTCCAGTCACTCTGGAGGATCACAAATTAATAAAACCATTTAACCCTTTCCCTGCCATTGAGGGAATTTGACAGAATTGTCACAGTTATACGGTAGGGGGCGCTGTTACACATCTTCTGAAAGACTACTGAACTTCCTGATCAAAAAAAATAAAAATAAAAAAAAAATCAATGAAAGTTAGGAAAGTTAGGAAACTTCCCACATTCAACTGTTGATTTAAAATAAAAAAAGTTTTATTCTAGCTTCATGCATTCTTTTTTAAAGTTTTGATATATTGCATGTTTAGATATTCATGCAATAAAATATTCTGGATGCTTTTTATTTAATGTTTTAGAAAACTTTTTTCAAAAATGCTGGCGGGGAAAGAGTTACCCATCAAATAAATTATTACATTATAAAAATTACAAATAAAGAAATTCAACAAATAATATGCAATGTAAATAACATTGTTTTTTACACACAAACATACAAAATTATTTTAGTTTTTATTAATATTTTGAATAAAAAAAACAAATGAATGAAAGTTAGGAAAATTAGGATACTTCCCACATTCAAGTGTTGATAAAAAACAAAAAATAAAAGTTTTATTCTAGCTTCATGCATTCTTTTTTAAAGCTTTGATATATTGCATGTTCAGATATTCATGCAACAAAATATTCTGGGCGCCATTTATTTAATTTTTTTTAAAACATTTTTGAAAAACAGATGCTGGAAAAACAAAAAAATATTACATTATAAAATTACAAATAAAAAAATTCAACAAATAATATGCAATGTAAATAACATCGTTTTTTACATACATACAATATTAATATTTTGAATTAGTTTTTATTTGCAGATTTTTTAAATATATTTTGCATTCTAAATTTAAAGTTTTAGTAATTTTGTTGGGAGTTTTTTTTTCTTTCATTTTTATATATTTTTTTAAAACATAGTTTTTATAAATTTTTATTTCAGTTTTAGTTACATCAGTACATCAACTAAAACAATGAAAATGAGAACAAATAGTTTTTTTATATGTTATTTCATTTCAGTTAACATTTATTTTATTTCAAGCAACTTTTTTATGGTTTTAGTTTTAGTTTTGGAACATCATGACAACTTTTTGGTTAAAGTTTGTAGCCAAAAGTTAATGATAATATTCCCAGCGCTTAAAATGCGCACGTTCTCTTATATTGAGTGATTGCAGGGCTGTTATATGACAGTACCTGTGTGACCCGGAGGAAGGCCGCAGTGTTGGACACGATGTTCTTGTGGGTGAGCATCGCTCCTTTAGGGTTTCCTATGAGAAACACAGACCAAACAACAGATGTTGTGTCCATTCAAATCACATGAGCTTTTATTATGTGAGAAAAAAACTGTGTGGAATCAACAACTAATTATACAGTTTAGCTTCAGTATAAAAAATTAAGAAAATGAAAAATATTTTTTTTTTATGAAAAATGAAATCCCACAACTGGCCAATCAGAATCAAGTAATGTCATCATACCTGTGGTTCCACTTGTGAAACAAATAATGGCCAAATCATCAGGCTGAGGAGGCTGTAAACACAGACACGATTCAATTAATACAGAGAATTATACAGGAACATTTAAAAAAGCAATATCCACTGAAAAAGAAACTATGGTACTGACCGCAGGACGCAGTCGATGAGTCTGGCCGATATTCTGTAAGTGGAAGAGAAAGTTATTAAAATAAACGAAGCAGACGGAGGAAGTTCAGCGAAACAGGAACAAGCAGACGTGAATGAGGTTTGTGTGTTTGCGGTGGACAACTGAGGAAATACAGACTGACAACAATCACACACACACACACACACACACACAAGCACAGCGAACTCGTCTCACTCAGAGATACAAAACTGAAGAAGCACATCACAACTCTCACAAATCAACACTGTAAATCAGGATTTACCAAACTGAAGGGGCGTTAAGTTGATATAAAAAGCTAATAATTAAATAAAATAAAATAAAAAAATTAAATAAAAACAATCAAAATAAAACTAACTAAATATGTGTATGTGTGTGTGTGTATATATATATATATATATATTAACATAATAATAAAAAATATATATAATAAGTTAATATATAATACATTAATATATATATATATATATATATATATATATATATATATATATATATATATATATATATATATATATATATATATATATATTCATGGTCCTCTGATACTGGTTAATAGTCCAAAAAATATGATATATATTTTTGGACTATTAACCAGTATCAGAGAACCATAAACAAGCAAGTTTGTTTAATTAAATTAAATTTAATTAATACTAGTTTAAAATCTCAAGTAAATATTTTAAATCAAAAGGGTTCAGCTTACAAAAAAGAAAGAAAAAAGAAAGTGAATCTCTGGTTTAAGGAAAACTTTCCAGGAAGTACCAGCGACTACGACTGAAAGTAAGAATAAAACGTGCTTAAAACTGCAGTGTCAGACACATGAACAAATATCAAACCAGTGTGAAGTGTTCTGCTATGTAATCACGGCTAATTGCTTAATTAAAACATTCATTACAATATTCCTTAAACACTAACAAAACAAAAACGTGGTATTAGCATGTGATTTTGGACTTTTATTACTATGATATTCCTTTGAAGTATCATGCGAATGTTATGGCATAAGAATAAGATAATCATCAATCATCCAAATCCATCAGTCATATGGCATAAAATATCTATGAAGAAAGCAGCGTTTCCATCCCATGTGTTCAAGAGAACAAAATCATCACTTCCTGGGAAATTTGCACAAAATATCTGCAATAAAAATGGAAGTTGCTGCAATAAACTGTGGCTCTTCTTTCCTCCATCATAAATGAGTTAGTAAACGCTGTCATGTTAATCATGTGAGACGCTTCTTGAGGGAATTAAACCCAATCATTCTGATGACAGACTTTGACCCAGGCGTTTCAAAAACATCTGAGATGCTGCGATGCGATTGAGCCGCTGGTTACTCCAGTTATCCAATCACAGCCTCTGCTGAGGCAAAGTCACATGAGTGTGTTGTTGCGCATCGGTAAAATGTGTTTCTATAGTAGTTTATGCATGTCTTCTTATCTAAACTGAGCACACATGTTTTTTAAATGCACAATTTATGTGCATATTGGCTTTTTATGCAATATCCCAAAATTTGAATAAAAATAGGTAGATTGAAACACACCTGTTTTTTTTTAAATAAGTTATGCTGTTTCAAGGAATTTCTATAAATAGCCGTTTAAATGTCACTGCGTTCTGTGAGCAAACGATCAAGACAAACAAACACCACCAGACGCAAACACACACACATTGATCTCGCTCCAGCTAAGACTTGTGTTTTATTATTCACCTCTGCGTCTCTCAGGCTGATGATGTCGATGCCACACTGCTGTCCTCGGATCACCAAATCCGCCTCGAAGTCTTGGATGAGGATCAGGGTTTTGAGCGAGTGCTGTTTGCCGGAAACACAGTCCAACAGAAGCCTGGCCTTCTCGGGTACGTCACACACCACTGTAGAGATACCGGCTGCAAAACACACACACAAGCATGACGCATATCCAGCTATGTTTCCATCCACACATTTTTATCCGGATTAAAGCTGCTGTCCGTAACATTTTTAAGTTAAAAATAATCCAAATGAATTATTTTAAAAAAAAAACATCTTCATCCAGTGTTCAAAACTATCTGCTTGCCATAGCTAGATTCAAAACGGTTAGCTTGTAATAATGATTTTAATTCCAGTGGTACTGGTGGGTTTTCGCGGGAAATTCGAGCATGTCTTTGCGTCATTACGTCACACCCGTACACATAAAGAAGGAGTTTCGGCTAGCCGGCTATACTGCGCGTGAGGAGATGTAGAGATGGGCTTTTCTCGCAGCACTTTACATGATTAAACTTATAGCGGATCCAGAAAGATCCAAACAACAATCATCAGTGTCAACTGGAGATTAACCAGTTATAAAACCCAAAAGACTTTGTACTTCAGATTTAAGGTGGAAAGAGGAAGAAACCGTCTCATGCGAACACAAGGATACACATCGGTGGGGCTTTTGAAAGGTGCGTGAACTCTCGAAGGGGTTCGAAACGGAAGAAGAGACGGCTTTCTCTGCTGAACAAGTAAGACATTTCAATAGTTCAAACGTGTAACAGTACGTTTTCTTAATTCACACAGTTATGGAGTTTCCTTGGTTGTGCCTTTCTCGTTTAGCTATTATGGAGAATATGAATTCTGAACTACACAGGTAATCATAAAACACATTAAATAACGTTAGTCACGCAATGCTGATGTTGTTAACATGAACAATTTGAGAACAAAGTAGGCTATGATTTTCACGGTTGCTGTAAATCGCGCTGATTAAATCTAACGATCGCTTGTCATGCCAAATGCTTTTTCCCCCTTAGTTGATTAGAACAAAAATGGATGTTACTTACTTGTTCAGAAGAAATTTTCCGCTGAAAATTCTTATGTTGGTCAAACTTTCAAAAAGTGAATCTGTGATTCTGAATGACAGTATCCACACAGCGCGGTGATTGACAGCAGCACTCGCCTCAAAACACTGTGTTCATCCGCGCTGTTTCATGCCGATTTACAACCCACGTAAAGATGATAATTTGCGAATCACTGCAGTTACAGATTTCGAACAGAGATGGCGACAAAAAGGGAAATTGCTACGGACTGCAGCTTTAAGTGATATCGAATGAAAAATGTCTTATGGAAACAGTAAAACTCGATTGAATTTCATGAATATCGCCTCAAATGAAATGCGTTCGGTCTCATGGGATTTTATCTTGATGGATATACGGCTTATGCGATAAACGCTGATGGAAACGTTATTATGGCGCGATCCATTTTGTCTAGCAAAACTTTGTTCGCAAATGTTTGCTTGAATGTTGTGCAATTCGGTGAGAAAATTAATGAAAACACCTTAAAATGTCTCAAATCAATTCGATATACCAATTTGATCGCAAAACAGCATGTGACGTCATTACACACAGGTTTATATTCGCTTTAAAGCCGTTGGATGGAAACACACTTTCACCAGCTTTAGTCGCATGAGGTTTTTACCGAACTTCAGATAATTCGATTGACAAGTGGATGGAAACTTGGCTACTGACTGATAAATAGACAAACCTATAGTTCAAGATCAAACTGTGTGAGAAACTGACGTACTTTTGTCGAGGACGTAGCTTATGGCTTCTGTGCCCAAGGTGTCGTACAGAGGAACGGATATCAGAGAGTATGTGTAGCAGGCCAGCTCGGAAATCGTCCACTGCGGAAAGATTTAGGACATTAGACATAAAATATTCACAATCAACGGCACAAACCATATGAAGAGTGTTGGAGGAAAGAAAACACACACAGATGTTTTCAGTGCAATCTGCTGGTCATGCATGCAAAATTCATAAACAGAAACTCAAGGCCGGAGTTTTTAATATTGTCATTTCAATTTCAATTTAAGATTAATTTTTATTCTTTAAAGGTGAAGTGTGTAATTTTTGCACCATTAGCATCACATAATAATTAATTAAAAAAATAATAAAATACTGATAAATACTGAATAAAAACTATATTTAAAAAAAAAAACGTATAAAAATTACTTTTTTACTAAAATTACTTAAACTTTAACTAAATTTAAAATGAAAAATATATTTAAAAAAATATACAAATAAAAAATTAATTATAATAAATTATTTAAAATGAAATAACAAATAATAAAGTTTTAATAAAGTCATTGTTCAGACAAAGACTTCCCATTAAAAGTACTTTAATATTGAAAAATATTACACAGTTGACCTTTAAATAAGTTTTTATAATTTAAGATTTAAATCATTTTTATCATTTATAATTTACATCATTGATTTAAATCGGTTTAAAATCTAAACACACTGTAAAAAAAAATCATCTTTTTTCTTTTGTCAAATCAACTTAGATTCACAAATTTTGTTCAGATAACATAATATTTTGAGTTTTGGTTGATTATACTAATCTCTTTCTACTATTAATTAGTGTAATAAACCTCTGGTCTGTTCTGAGAGAAGATGCCGATGTACGGGTCTCTGTTTTTCGAGTGTCCTTTGTGTAGAAATGCCGATC